>BMAC01000963.1:237480-251861 GCA_014905375.1 Phtheirospermum japonicum | reverse complement strand
ATATCGACCGCCGTTAAATTTTACGGCGGTTTTTAAAAAACGCCGTAAAAAATCATGAATTAACGGCGGTTTTTTTTGGGATTTAACGGCGGTTTTTGAACCGCCGTAGAATGCAGTGTTTTTACGGCGGTTTTCTAAATATACCTTCTAGAAAGCCTGTTTTCCAGAACAGACAATTTACGACGGTTTTGTGAAATACCTTCTAGAAAGTAGTAAAAAAAATTAAAAAAAAAAGAAATAAAAATACAAATTAAATGCAAATACAATTATAAAAAAATAATACTCTCAGTAAAAATAAACCATATTTTCTATTAAAACGATGAGTAAGTACAAAGTTTAGTTCAAGCCACAACGAACAAATATAAATTACATTCATACACTGTCATGGAAATGCAACACAACCACCACAAAACCGGCAAAGGCGCTTCAAAAACCGCCGTTAAAAGCTCAAAAAAACCGCCCGTTAAAGTGCTGTTTTGCAGTAGTGAAAATTTGCATGAAACTCAAAGAACACCTGATTATCTTGTACAAAGTTTGCAATACCGTTGAGGCTTTTAATGATATGACGTATATGCAAAAGGTTTTTGAACATGAATGTATGATCAGAAGATGGTGAAAACTTACTATAGAATCACCAATATGTGAGATGCTCATACCTGAACCATTTGCAATTTGAACAGTATCATTGCCACTCTGAAGCTAGACTCAAGTTTCTAGATCATATGTCACATGATCTGTAGCTTTGAAGTCAAGATACCAGATGTGATCTTGGATAGATTCGGCATCGTTTGCTTTGGTGAGGTTGACAGAAAAGCTTTCATTTTGATAGTTGTTGCTATTGTTGCCTTCTTATTGATTGAAGCCAGGTCGGGAGATAGGAACAAAGCTTATGTCTATCCTGTAATAACATTTATAATCTATATGGTTGTTATAGTGGCAGATCTGACTTCGTGAACTGTTGCCCCCTTGATTGTAGCTAGGTATTCGTCCGCCTCTGAAACTGATGTTTCTTCCAGCTCCCTTACCCTTAACGTCCCCATACCTCTAGAACATCCTCTTACTCTAGAATTCGTTGTGAAATTAACAGAAAATAGGGAGTCTGTGGAGGTCTTTGTAACCTCTAACCTGTTTTGAAAGCTGAGCAGAATAGAGTGAGCTTCTCTTAAGGAGATTGAGTCAGATCTGGCAGTGATGGAAACAACCACTGGATTATATTCTTGATCGAGACTTGATAATAGATGGAGGATTAGACTTTTTTCTGACATTTTTTCTCCTATAGCAACTATCATACCACAACAAGACTTGGTCTTGTTAATATATTCTCTCATATATGAGCTTTCTTTCTTCATATTTTGGAGTTGCATCCGGATTGCATGACTTTTGCATTTGTTAGGTTTGCAAAGCTGTTCTGTAGTGCATCCCATATTTCTATTGATGTGGTTAAATCAACTGTGGTGATGAGGATGCTATCTGACAGAGATGATAGAAGCCATGAAGCGAGCAGCTGATCATGTCGCACCCAGCACAGGTAAGCATGGTTAATAGATCTTTCTCCTTTTGAGTTACCTACCACATGTAAGTCCGGAATCTTCTGGGAGGTCGACAAGAAATCTTCAAGGACATAGCCCCTCAGAGACCTCAAAACTTATTGTCGCCATACTAGATAATTCTCATCACTTAGTTTCGTACTGAGTAACTGACTCTAAAGATGTATGATTGGTTCTATTGTAGAAAGTAAGCTAATCGAGCCAGTAGATGTGGTGCTATCAGCCATGATGATTTAAATAGACGGCTCAAAGTCAGGTTAATAACCTACTCTGCCATGATAGAAAAATAGTAAAGGCATAACGAGCTGTATGTATATAAATATTAACTAGAGAGTGGTCAATTTATCATCGGATTATAAATTAAAAGTCTCATTCCACTTAGTTCTAGAATTAACAAATGAGGGAATCGTCATTCTACTTCACATAGGAAGGTATGGATTCCATGTCTGCTGATTTATATTCTCAGCCATCCAAGTCGAATAAGATTCTAATAAATTTGGAGAATATTTATAAATAAACTCTAATGTACAAATTAAAAATCTTCCTAAAATAAACGAGAGTCTATAATTGCTTCAAGATTAAGATTTAACCATATATAGTCATCTAGTGATTTAATTTAAATTCCATATCCAAAAGAGATTTATTATGAAGTTCAAATTAAATCGGTCCAAGTCCTACATATCAAATCATACATAAAGGCCCCCATCAAGATATCACAACATCGAAAATTCGTATAGACTACCACATTCAAAATGTTCACAGTCTGCATTAATGATGTTGTAATTAAAGGTCCCAAACTTTAATTATATTCATCATGGACTTAATAATAGTTCATTATCCACAATTCTAACCCATTCATATATAACTTCTTATATACTAAAATTATGGTAAAAACAAATGAACTTAGTATTTTCTTATGATGTTATAAAGATAATCATACACTTAAAATACATAAATGAATCTTAATAAAATATTGCTTTATTAAATTCTAAAGCGTAAGTACTATTACATATGCTTTAAGGGCACAATTCCTAACTGGTAAAATTATGGTATGTTCATACGTTTGTTTCTTATTTTGGTCACTTATCCAAATATTCTACACCTTACCAAAGAGCCTACATTACACCTTGAAAAAAGACCTATTATGATTCTTGTCTTTCAAAGACACCAAGTTTTGAAGAGATACACGATTTACAAAATCTTGTTAGAGTGGCTGTATTGATATGATTTTGAAAGTATACATGTCCTATCTTATACACTCGTGCGAATAAGTGAAACACCTATCCATGAGAGGATCATCGATCAGATAAGAATAATAAAGGTAAAAAGGGTGTAATGATTATGTTTTTATTAGTAAATTTATATTTTCAAAACTATGTTATTATAGTAACCACATCATCATCACATTTTCCATTTGACCGCTCCTTATTTTACTAGGGACTGGCTCGAATAATAAAGAGTTGTTCACTAATATACTCTATCTAACTGCAAGCATACAGGTCTAGAAGTAGTATGTGGCGAGTAAGATCGATTTCCACAAGGACCAAATCTCATAAATTGACAAATAATATTATTAATAAACCAATCTTATTCAAACAAATATAAAATAATATTTTTAGTTACAAACGATGAGCATAACATAAACTAATTAATCAAACTTACCAAGAACAAAAGTACAAAAATAAGAAAGAGATGTTTTCAAATGAGACGGAGGTATTCTGGGGTTTGGGATTCCAATGAGCTTTCAATGTCTATCGTCTTTAATCATTCGAGTATTGTTGCGATTCAGTCTACCATAAGTCTGTCGTGTCTATCAAAGTGTTGATACCACGAGTTCTAAATGTGAGACACACTATCAAGATCACGCTTCGAAATCCAAAAGGCTTTAAAGATTTGTACAACTTTACAACTCTAAAAGGTTTTAAAGATTTATACGACTTCACTATTAATCTCAAACCTCCCAATCTTGTTGATTAAAGCATTTCGTGATTGGAAGCCTATTGATAAATCTCATCTCTTGAATGTATCAAAGCTATTAATTATAAATGGTGGTTAATATATCATAACTTTAGAAGCCGAAACGGTTGTCAAGCAAATATGAAATAATGAATTACAAACACAAAAATAGTAAATGGATCATACTCAAATTTAAAACCTTTTTAATCAATCAAGCATTATTAGAATCAATTCAATAAATGTTAATCACAAATATAGGTTAAACCTTTTCTCGAAGTGCTTAAACCATGAGTTCTAAATGCGAGACGTGTTGTCAATCACAATTAGAACTCTAAAGAGTTTAAAAGATTTTAACAACATCAATTCAAATATCAAGTCCGTCGATCTTATTGATTAGATTTTTTTTATTCATAGTTCTATTAACAAAACTCGTCTGTCAACTTATGAATCGTTAAAAGTAATAAGCATAAAATATTTGTTAAGTAACTATGCATATATGTAAATCACTACAAAAAGAAAAAAAACACTCTTTTACCTAGGGGAAAATCCCTTAGTAATGGACAAATGTCCCTCGGTAGTCAAATTACCATGGGCATTTTCCCCTCGGTAAATATTACTGATAGGAATTTTGCTCTCGGTAAACATCCTGAAGGATTTACCAAATGGTCATTTCTTCAGTAAATCACCCAATATTGAATTCAAATATCCCTCGAAAATACCCAGGGTATTCTTGCCCTTGGAATTCCAAAGGGAATATTGCCCTCGGAAAATTTTCGAGGACACGAATGTCGTCGGTATACTGAGGGAAATAATGCCATCAATATTTTTGAGGGAAAAAATACCCTCAGTATTCCAAGGGAAATTTTGCCCTCAATATTTCCAAGGATAAACATACCCTTGGTATTCTGAGGGGAATATTGCCATTGTTTTTTTAAATTATTACTATTATTCCTTATTTATCTAAAATACCCAGAAAATGCACAAAAAAAAAAACATGAATTCATCAATAAAAAAACATGATCGAGAGTGCTTTGAAAAAATGAAAATACGAAAAGTGAAGAAGAGAGAGAGAGAGTGCAGCGGGAATAAAAGTAAGGAGATAATCTCAAAAGACGAAAATCGAGAAAAAAGCGGGATTTGATGGGATCCCCGCATTTAATGTTGGGCAGATGAACAGTGCCATAGGTGATGAGCTGGAACGCCAACCGTTGTGGGGTAGGTCACATGCCGCTGACCTATCAGTGATACAGTATTTGGTAAGATGTGCAGGTATGGTAGCCGTTTTGGGATATGGACCGGCACCACTAATGTCAATGATTAGGCATGTTCACCAGGAGGATTTTTAAGGATTCGTGCAGATACGTGAAGCAGGAAAGGCATGTGAGACCTCATTTACTCCCAAGAGCCTTAAAATCCTACAACTCTACCCCAACCATTTCGGGGGGAGGAGTTGATGTGGCCTGAATAGTCAGACCTGGACTGGGGTAGACCTAAGTTGAGATTACTAAGGAAGAAACCAGGAGGCTAGACCAGCCCTGTCCTTAGAAAGACCCGGCCTGGTTTTCCCAGAAAGAGCCAGAGTTATATCAATAAAGAGCCACTAAAGCCTAGGAATTGTCCTGGTTTGGTATGAACTCCTTACGAAATGATCATAAGAGGCCCTGATCCCCCAGAGGGGAACAAGTGGGACCACTTGTCCCAAATTGGTTTCGTAATGGCCCTTGATTCGCGGCCTTTGTTTCCGAGATCCCGGATGGGGTCCCCACTGGGAAAATTATAAATACCTCAGCCTCAAGGTTGAGGGAGGTATGTCATTCCTGTGCATTCTTATTGCCTACTGAAACCTCCAATATGCTTTATCTGACTTAAGCATCGGAGAGGTTTCCACCGAAAAACCTCCGGTGGTCCTTTTCTAACGTTATTTGGGTGCAAGTCAGGCTTACACAGGGCAAAGGTTTGGTTCCAGGCGTAGTCAAGTTTTCTGGGTGAAACACGGGACAAAGCCCGCGGGCTGGCCCGTCAGCCCGTACAAAAGGGCGGACTTGGGCTTCCATTTTCCAGGCCCGTTTGATCGCGTGCCTTTTTGGCCCGCCCCGTTCAGCCCGCAGGTTTTCACGGACCAGAGCGGGCTGGCCCGTTTTCAGTTTTTTTTATATTTAAAATTAAAATTTATATTGGTTAAAATTAAAATTAAAATTGAAAAAATATTTGTATTCTGTTATTTTTTATTTGTCCATTAGAAAACTTTAATCATTTTATTATTTTTTTGATTAAATTTTAACATAAAAATGTAATTTTATATAAAAAAAATTAAAACAGACTGGTCCACAGGCCTCCAATCGCGGGCCGCGGACTTAGGATTTCCCGCCCCGCGAAAAAATGGTCCAGGCCCGTACCATTTTTGGGCAGCCCGCGGAGGGCCGGAGCAGGCTAGCCCGTTTGACAGTGCTAGTTATAATGTCATCACATCAAAAACAACACTGGTCATGACACCTAAATCAATTGCTGAATTTTTAATTTTTTAGGTCATGATTTTAGACATCAATTAGGACATTCATACTATTAGAAGATGTCATGTTTTTCTTTGTGTTTTGTTACCTGTGCTTGTGTCTTTCCCTTAATTCTCTTGATCTTGTTATGGATATTGCTAATCAAGTGTTTTTCAGCGGTGTTAAAATCGGTGGATTGGACAGGTATTAAGGGGTTGATTTGGTGGGTGAAACTATGGTGATGGCTTATGAAAATATAAATCTATCTCGAATTAATTTGTAGTTGAGACTTGTGATTTTTATTCTTTAAATAAGAGATAGTGGGTTATTTAAGCATAGAAATCGTGCGTCTTATTTTGAGAAAGAGTAAGCTTGTTTTTAAGGAAAGAAAACTCTTGGTTTTTAAAAGAAATAGTTGTGATAGTGGGGGAGTTATTTTTTAGCTTTACTTTTTTATACCCTTCCTACTTCTACCGCATACTTTTTATCCAATTTAGGAAGTTATGTTTTTTTTTAAAATCTTTCTCTCTGTCAATTTTACTGCCTAAGGCACCCGATCTTGTCCTTGTAGTTGCTTCCAATCTCTTGCAGGATGTCGAAATCTCCATCACCTAGCAAAGCCACGGTTATGCAAGTCAGCTACTCCTCGCCGGAGATATACAGTGTGCCTGGATGATAAGAAGAATCCACCCAAAGGTGATTCAAGTGCCTCTGATCCCCCGTTCACTGTCCTCAATTTTTTCTCTGGTGAAGGTGAAGGTTCTTCCCGTCCATTGGTGGCCGACAGTCCTTTAACTCCATACAACATGACTCAGCTGGTGATTGAGTATAACTACTTTCCAGTTTCTGATGATGTCTACTCACTGTCTGACATTTTGACTGCTTTGAAGTCCAAGAAGAAAAGTTCTAAAGCTGCCCAAAGAGTTGTGTTGGTTCTTGTGATGTTAACATCAGTTCTAATATCGTTCAATTTTCTACTCCAGTAGTGCATGCTCATGTTGCACAGCTCCAGGCGCTTCGTGGCTCGTTTGTTGAGGTCCTTTTGCTTTTAGAACAAAAAGGGGGAGAAGATGTAGAAGACGCGAGCGGGCGATGATGGCGATAAGGAGTTCAAGCCATTGATTGATTTGTGGTTTTTTTAAAATAATGAGTATTTGTTTAGGGAGAGTTTTAATTTAGGGGGAGTTTTAAGTCTTTGAATTTTATTGCACCTCTAGGTTATTTTGTCCAAAGAGGCAAAAGGGGGAGATTGTGGAGAATTTTATTCTTGACAATTTTTCCTTTTTTAGTTGTTTGCCTTTCTTGTGCCAAAATAGATTAGGACTCTAGATTTATTTTCTAAATTGTGTTTAGAATTTTATTTAGTTTTCTAAATTGTATTTAGGACTAGTTTACTTGTTTACCAAGTTTAGAATTATTGTCTATTTAAGACAAGAATTAATCTTGTAAACGTAGAACTTTTGAGAGAAAAAACACACTTTAAAAAATGCAGCAAAGAGAAGGACTACGCGAGACGAGAAGAACACGAGCAAGTAAAAGACTTGAGGCAACGATACAAATCAAGGAGATTTTCGAAGTTGCGTAACTAACGGAGAAGATCATCACAAGTTTCGCCACAAGACTTGGAGCCATGATTCTAATCACTGAGATATTTGGAATTGCGTAACCAACAAAGAAGATCATCATACCGAGGCGATAAGTATTTTAGTATCAAGTGTTGATACCAGTATTTTTCATATATTGCTTTATATTTATGGGGACTTCTATGGTGCCGTGAATGTACCATTCCTCACTTATTTAGAACCATTAGATCAAAAGTTGGTTATGAATAATGGTATATCAATGGATGTAAATACAGGGGGTGGGGGGCATGGTGCCTTCACGGCACCGTAGTCATTTCCTATATTTGTATTGATTTCGAACAATTTAAAAGTAATATAGTTTCGGGTTTGAATACCCAAGTTCGTAAGCACGTTTGCTTACGGACGATATTTTAAATTGATGTGTTCATTTATTTTTAATTATTCCGTTGCTAATTTTCTGATAATCTGTTTGATGTTAGTTCTGGTATTTTTAACACCTCACTTAACATCGTTTTACTAATACTTATTTTCAACAACCATAGGTCAGAGGCGGATGATCAAAGCAAAGGTACAAGGGGGTACAGCTGTACCCCAAAATTGAGAATATTCACTTATAAATATAGGCTCAAAAAAATTTTTTTTTTGAACCCTTTTTATAATTACAAAAATGCCATTAATAAGTTAGAAAAAAAAAGGAAAATAAAAGACAATAATATGCTTTGTAACAAAAAAGACAAGCAAGAGTGACTCTCACACTTCCCTCCAATACGTATGGTTAGTATGCTTTGTCCCATAAAAAGACAAAAGCAAAAATGAAAAGAGTACAAATCAAAAGTCAAATTGGCAAAACAAAACAAAACTTTATTTTTGTACGGAGGTGCCGCCTCTCTCCTTATAGCAGTTTTTTTTTTTCATTCTCTGTTCTTTCTTTTTTCTTTTAATTAAATTATGAATTTGTTATAGTTTAATATGTTTTGCTTATGTAATTATATTATTGGGTTAACTAATTTGGTAATGAATTTGATTTGAATATTTAGTTGATAAATTAGGATTCTTTTTTTTATTTATGTCAAATATTCGATTTAATCTTTTTCTTTTGTATAGTCCCTTTTCAATAACGTTTTTGTTTTACAAGTAATATAAAGATTGTTTTGTATGATTATATTCTTATTGTATATTACCAATTATTTTAGAAAATGACGAATGATACCCCTTTTTTTTTGCTTTGAATAATTTTAAATAATAAATAATATTTTATTAATGGCAAACACTTGTGTTAGGCCAGATTAACGGGTCATGACCCATTAGGCCATCTGATCCGATATTGTAATGTATTAATTTTTGTACAGTGATGTATTGATTTTGTTTCATAAATTTCTGACCCGTGCTATGATAAATTGGTTTTTATAGTGTGATGTATTTGTACTATGATGTATTGGTTTTTTATTATAATATATTGATTTTTACACTATAATTATTGATATAAAATTTTGGCCTAACGGATGATTAGTTAGTTCGGCCTAAAAAGAGTGTTGCACTTTATTAATTATCTTTCGTACCCCAAATTTAAAATTTTGGATCCGCCACTGCTATAGGAGTGTGTAAACCATGGACCCAGGACCATCTAATAAGGTGCACCGGGTCCCCAATTTCATTCCACATCGGCAAATAATTGGACGTCCCCAATCCACTTCTGCAACAAAATTGGACGCGCCTTTCTTTTTAAACCTCCGTCCACGTGCCTTTCTTTTCACCAAAAGTGAAAAAACCTCTGCAAATTCCTGCTATTTCAGACGCTGCAATTTCATTCCCGATTTTTTCACCAAAATTTCTTCAATCTCCAAGTAATTTTCAGACGCTGCAATTTTCATCTTCTCCCAGAAGCTGAAACAATTTTCTTCAAGCAAATATCATCTTCCATAGGACGCTGCAACAATTTTCTCCGAACAATTTTCATCTTCTCCAGTAAGTTTTTGATTTTTTCCCATTCAACTTTCATTTCAGTTCACAAACTGGTACATGTTTCAGCATCAATTGATGAATTCTCATCGTCGACTAATGTTGATTCATCACAAAACGCTTGTTAGTTCACAAAATTTAAATATAGTTTCAATTCTTCCGATTCTAGGGTTTATCCATCAATTGATGTTGATATAGTTCATCTGTATTTAAACTATAGGCTTTCAATTCTCTGCATGTTCTATATTTCAAAAAATGTAATAAGATTTTACATGTACATTTTGATGATATGTGCAAGAACAATCTGATGATATGTTCCACATCTGAGTGATGATATATCATTTGTGAACCTCATATTACTTTTTTTTTTTCTGATGATATGTTCCAGATCTGTAATGATATATTTCATATCTGTATAATGTTATATCATTTGTGAATTTTATTTTACTGCAAATATAGATTGACTTTATAATGATATATACAATTTCTGTGTGATGATATATTCATGTTCTGTGTAATGATATATTTTGTAGTTTTTGATAATATATATATGTTCTGTGATTAAATTTTCATGTTCAGTGTGAATATATGTGAATGATATGTGTATGATATGTATATGATATGTGCATATTATGTGTGATATATGTATAAGATATTTGTGATAATATTTTCATGTTCAGTGTGATGATAACAATATGATGTATGTGATGATATTTCCATACTCTGTGTGATGATATGTATATCATATTTGCATATTATGTATGATATATGTATAAGATGTTTGTGATGATATGTGATGTTCATTGTGATGATAACTATATAATATGTGTGATGATATGTGCATATTATGTAATGATCTTTGATTTTGTTTTTATCTTTTTATTTTATGTGTTTAATTATAGATATGAAGAAAGCAACCAATTTACAATTGGAGCAATTAGATACTCCAATTGTAGTTAGTAATCAACTGGGTGTAGGTCTCACTCTTCAAGAGGAAGACCTACAGAGAAAGATTTATTAAAAACCACAAAGGGGAGGAAGAAGAAAAATTCGATTGAAGCAACATCGATGGTTTAGAAACATCCTTCTCCTACTCTGAAAAAGAAGAAGCAAGAAAAAAATAAAATACCTATTGAAGCACCTGATGCAACAACAATTGTCAATAAACCCAGTTCTGAATTTAATATCGTGAAAAAGGCCATAGAGAATCAGTTAGAAATCGAGAAGGAAAAATTGATTGTCAAGCAACGCAAAACACAGTTGTCGAAAACTGATTTTGAAAAAACTACTTCTGCAATTCAAGTTTTCAAACGGAGTGTTACTCGCAAAAAGAGTCCGATTGTGAAGAAAACACAATTACAGAAAAAGAAAAAGGTTTGCTATTTTTATTATTTTTTTACTTTAAAATAATATTTGTATTCAAATTGAAATTAACACAGATACACTGATATATGCAGGTTGCACCCGTTGAAGACACAGTTGATATATAAATTGCACCCGTTGAAGACACAGTTGATATACAAATTGCACCCTTTGAAGAGAAAAAAATGAGAAAAAAGAAAAAATAAAACCAACTGAGGTTTGAATTTCTTAATAATAATCTTAATACACTATTGTCATGTTCATGTGATGATATGTAAATAATGTGTTTGATGATATATAACTGGTGTGTGTGATATATGTGATTATTTGTGTTTAGTGTATTAGATGATATGTAGTTGATGTATCAGATGGTATGTGGTTGGTGTATATGATGGTATGTGTTTAGTCTATGTGATGGTATATGATAATATGTAACTAGTATAAGTAATCATATGTGGCTATTATATGTGTCTAGTATGTATGATGATATGTTCCTCATGTATAAGATGATATGTGATTGTTGTATGTGATGACATGTGGCTGGTGTATAGGATGATATGAGATTTCTATATGTGATGATATATGGCTGGTGTAAGAGAGATATATGGTTGTTTGTGTTTGGTGTATTAGATGACATGTAGTTGGTCTATGAGATGGTATGTGGTTGGTGTATGTGATGGTATGTGGTTGGTGTATGTAGTTGGTGTGTGGGATAATATGTAGCTACTATATGTGTCCAGTATATATGATGATATGTGCCTGGTGTATAGGATGATATGTGATTGGTGTATAGGGTGATATGTGACTGATGTATATGATGATATGTAGCTGGTGTATAAGATTACATGTGATTGGTGTATGTGATGATGCTTTTGTTTGTGTTTGATGTAATACATGGTATGTGGTTTGTGTATGTGATGGTCAATTTTATTTATTTTTCAGGTTGTACTGCAGCAAATTCGTAAAAGAAAAGAACCTGCAACTGACTTAGCTAATCCTCCTCCTCAGAAAAAGAAATATTTTCGTAAATTTAACCCAGATCATATCCGATTTAGGACATCTCCTAACCCTCTCTTCAAACTGATAGAGCATCTAAATGAAGAACAGAAAGAGGCAGTCATGGATATTAGATTTGCAGGAATGTTGAAGTTATCAACTCGAGAAAACCATGCTGAGTTGGTAACATTTCTGATACAGCAGTTTGATTGCTTCAGATGCTCAATAAAATTGGAGAGAGATGAATTAAAAATTGAGGAGGAGGATGTGGTGTCTGTTTTTGACTTGCCGTTGGGAGAAAAGTCTGTGACAAAAGCTTTGTCTGAAAAAGGTATTTTTAAATTATTTACATTAATTATATTAACTCCCCTTAATTACACTATAATATTGTACGTATCCTAAATAATTTTATTTTTTAATGCATGTACTAAAAAAGATGATGAAAAGTATAAAGATTTGGTAAAAGAATGGCAGCAGCGGTGGGGGGTTTCAAATGCTACCCCTTTTACATCAAAAATTGGTGAGGCTCTCCAATCAAGTGGTGACTACGGTGATGACTTCAAACGCGACTTTATCGTGTTTGTTGTCACTACCATGTTCAAGTCACACCAGAATCGCAAAGCCAATTACAAGATTCTGAAATGCCTTGATGATGTGAACGAAATTAGGAATTTCAATTGGTGCCATTTTATGATCAATTGCCTGATTTTGTCAATTGAAGAATGGAAAACAAGCACAGCAGTGAATAAGTTTTTTGCAGGGCCTGCAATTTTCTTAATGGTAACCATATGTGAATTACTACTGAATAAAGTGATATAAGATACTAAGAAATAAACTTCTCTAATATTAATGTATTTTGTGCAGTTATGCTATCTTGATAGAATGGAGTTTAAGGTGAGGCGGGTAAATTCAAGAAGATTCCCAATTTTCTCAAATTGAGGATCAACAGAACTAGAAAAGAGAGTCAGAGGAGAAAAAAAATCCGGAGGCTTCGGAAGGGGAAAGGTTGTAGAAAGATTGTTGAAGAATGAAGATGATAACAAAATGGTATGTGTTTAATTCTGTGTGTAAAGATTTGGGAAAAGTTTATGTGATGGTATGTGAATAGTATGTGTGATGGTAAGTCTATGGTTTGTGTGATGATTATGAATATGTTATTCTTTATATTTCACAAGCACTGATGATGAATGTATATATGAGATTTGTGATGTTATTAATGTAATATTGATTTCTTCTTTCTGGGATTACAAATGAATCTTTAAGAAGGTGTTGATGATGATATGTGTTTCAACCCGAAAAATGACCGACGTTGAGAACGCCTGGAACCTTGAGCACCTTCCTGATCTGCACCACAAATACAAGTTAGAAAGGACCACCGGTGATTTTCCAGTGGAAACCTCTCCGATGCTTAAGTCAGTAAGCGTTTGAGGTGTTTTCTAGAAAGAAAGAAAGAATGCTCAAGAGAATGCATACCTCTCTCAGCCTTGGGGCTGAGATATTTATAGCTTTTCCTAGTGGGGACCCCAGCCGGGATCTCAGGAGCACATGCCGCGAATCTCGGACCGTTGTGCAATAAATTCTGACAGGTGGTCCCACTTGTCTCTCCCTGGGGGAGTCTGAGAAACAGGTCTTCCCTGTTCCAGGTCTTCCTTCACCCCGCATTATCTCAGCTCTGAGATTCCAGCAGAATTCAAGGAACCCGACTTGTCGTTATCCAGCTCTTCTTGCCTTTTATGTTCTCGCTTTTCAACAGATCAAATCTTGTTATAGTGAGGATGAGCTCTATTTCTCAGAGGACTTAATCAGTTCTGCCACCCAAACCAGGCTAAACGTTAGTCCCCGAAACTTCAGTTCGGCATAATCCTCAAGCTTTTAGTGATCTCTTCAAGATAGATAAGTTCAGGAGGGATCCCAGGCGATAACCACCTCTTCCTGTCATTCCTGGTGCCATTAGGAGGGTTATTTAGATCTTTTTCTAAGACAGAGCTGTTCTAGCCCTCCCTTAATTTATCTAACTACTCTGAGTCAGAGCTACCCCAAACCAGGTCTGGGATATATGTTGCCCTATCAATATGTGCATGGTTTATGTGATGGTATGTGCATAGTCTGTGTGATGGTATATGTATAGTATGTGTGATGGTATGTGTATGGTTTGAGTGATGATTATGAATATGTTATTATTTCTTGGATTATAAATGAATTTTTAAGAAGTTGTTGATGATGATATGTGCATGGTTTATGTGATGGTATGTGCATAGTATGTGTGATGGTAGTAGTTTGGTATGGTTTTGAGTGATGATTATAAATATGTTATTCTTTATATTTTGCAAGCACTGATGATGAATCTATATATGAGATTTGTGATGTTATTAATGTAATATTGATTTCTTCTTTCTGGGATTACAAATGAATCTTTTAAGAAGGTGTTGATGATGTTATGTGCATGGTTTATGTGATGGTATGTGCATAGTCTGTGTGATGGTATCTGC
>BMAC01000963.1:152953-200111 GCA_014905375.1 Phtheirospermum japonicum | reverse complement strand
AAAAAAAAAAAAAAGCAAGTTAACCCATATTTCGCCGGAAAAATAAGATTCACCATATTCTTTCAATTTTCGACGAAAAATGTTGATTTGAACCAATTTTGACAAAGTCATTGCTGATATGGCGAAAAATAATAATAATTAAAAAATTATTAAAAATCAAAAATTTGTTTTAATAATCTAACATTATTTAAAATATCAAATATAAAAAAGATGGAAAATATATTATAAGTTTTGAGTTTTTTTTTTGTAAATATGCCTCAAATATATTATTAGATATAAAATTAAAACAAAACTTGAAAAAATATTTTAAAATCTATATTTTTTAAGAAATGTACAAAAATAAGGTAATTGAAATCAAAAAATCTGGAAAATTGTTTTATAATCCTTTTGAAATTATATTAAATATGTAATGAAATATTTAAAATTAAAATAAAAAAGGGAAAAATCTATAATAAATATGAATATATTTTTATATTTTAAATCTTTTTTATATTTAAACAATTTCAGATATTATACAATAGTTTTCTAGATTTATCTTAAACTGCTATCTTTTCATATGTAAAACAATATCTTGATTTTTAATATTTTTTGTAAATTACACTATTCGCTTCAATAATATGATCAAGTTGTATAATACTCGATCTATTGTTATTACATAATCATGAAGATCTGTTCTTTATAGTTTTTATTTTATATTTTTAGTTTATTATTGGTTTGATTGTCATACACAATAAGAGTCTTGAGAATGGCATTGATGTGAACTTATAAGTTAATTTTATGTTAGAGCTTCAAGTAATATATTGGGGTGAAATTGAATTCTTGAGTATTTTTATTTTTTTATATTTAAAATGAAGTTACTTTATCCAAATTTCTCTATCTTGTTCAAAGAGCCCACACTACAATTGAATAAAAAACCTACGATTCACAAATCACGTACATGTGCCTTGAGCACTGATGGAGATTGGAGACGGTTGACAAAGCCTATGCGGTAAGTAAATTTTGAATTGATATGAGCGTATGGACGTCCTTTATACACATGAGTGATGAAGCGTTTACATATGGCGTGAGGATTTTGAATGACGTTATCTATGAACTTGGGGTTACTTTTTCGGATATTGGAGGACTCGTGAGGCTTAGGGTGTAAGATGACTTGATTTTGGGTTGAGAGTTGCATGATCTTGATTTTTAATCTCCTTAGTTTGGGATTATTTTTATATTTAGATTGCATTGGTCGAGACTACCAATATTTACGTTTGAGGGTTCATTTGCATGTGATTTTGCACATATCTTAGGGTGTATTTTAGAGTTTTTTTTTTATAGATTAATTGTGTATTTGTATTGTTATACATGTCGCTTCATATTTATGAAAATATTACGCTTTACCCGTATTTGTTAATTTTGCATAGAAAAACATTAATTTTGAGGTAATTTAGGTTAAGACCGCTAACAAACCCAAGTCATACGAGAACGACCATGGAATGTAGAAGAGTTAGAGATGAAGTTGGGTTAAAACGAACGAAAATAGGCGCAATTAACACAAAGTACGATCAAGTGTCCAGGTGAGCACGACTAGAGGTTGAGCCTTGTGATCGTGCATGTTAGACAGCATGCGGACAGAGAAGAAGCACGACCAGACGCACACTCAAACTGATCGAGTTGGGTCATGCGTTGCACAAGAAATTAATGAACATGCAGGTACGATCAAAACACACGATCAGTGATCGAGTCTATTGATCATGCGTGCGGTGGAAGAATATTAAAAGATTTGTTTTTTGCATCTAAAAATATATTTTGAATATTATAAATACCCCATGGGCGTCCAGAACTAAGGAGACATCAGATATATTATATTTTGGAGCCCTAGGAGCATAAGGAGAAGAGGAACACTACCTATCCATCCACAAGGCAAAACGATGAGGATCCAAGATGAATCGAGAGATTCGTGGTAGGTTTTCTCCATCTTTTTGTACTTTATTTTAGTTCGATCATGAGTTATTCGAACATGTTTATGTTATTTTAGTCATGTTTGGCTAGACGTCTAGATTCCAAGACATTGAGTAGATTAATGACCATTGTTTTTTAATTTCTTAATTGATATTTTATATTTCTTTGATTCATTAATTCTATTTAATTCGAGTATCTTGTTTTGAATATGGTAGGACCTAAATATGTCTGACCTGGAGATATTGAGAGGCATAAGAGAATAAGATCTGGTTGGGATGACTTGAGTTGGTGACCTTAGCAGGAGGGATTGTGAGGCTGAAGACAAGCCTATAAGCCTAATAAAGACTGTCCTGACCTCATTGAGAGCCTTGGATAAGGTTTCAAGAGGTCAGGTCAGGAATTGGGAGAGCTTAGCGACAATGTTGATCTGTTTTCTGGAAGGAAGCTTCCAAGTCAGGTCGGCTTGTGTAACGGCCTTAGATTTGCGGGTTTTCTATTTCTGAGATCCCGTAAAGACCCCACTTGGCCAAAAATATAAATGTCTAAGTCCATGGGCTGAGAGAGGTATGACATTCTAAGCATCCTTCTCTTGATTTTGCTTATTCCGGTCTAAAATGCTTAACTGATTTAAGCATCGGAGAGGTTTCCACCGAAAAACCCCCGGTGGTCCTTTCTAATGTGTTTTTGTTGAGGCATGTCGTGATATTCTCACCGAAGGAGCAGGTGTCCTTGCCGTAATTTTCAAGGTGAAACAATTGACGGCTTCTGTGGGAAAATAAAGCTAAGACGTGAGAAGGAAGTATGGCATCAAACGGACTCAGGCAAAACCTGATGGCGAAAATGGGCGGAACACCAAGTTATGCTACGCCAATGAGCATACTAGAGACAGCAGGGCCATCGGCAGCAGCTAGGCTAAGCACAATGCAACACCCTCCAAGAGAAGCCCATCAAGAAGAAGGAGGACCGTTGAATGATTCCTTTTTGAGGCAATTATTTGACCTCATCGGGAAAGCGGTAGAGGTGGATGTGGAAAAGAAATTTTCTAAACTTTCATCACCACCCTCCAAGGTAAACCATCTGCCAAAGACGGAGCCACATCGCACGGCCCAGCGAATGGCCAGAGCTTCCCCCTAGTAAGACTAAGAGAGCTTTCTGCTTCATAAAGTGAAACTTCAAGCAAAATCAACCCAGACTTCACCGAGCAAATGCAGAATCTGAAAAGAGAAGTCAGGGAAGCAAAACGAAAGATGGCAGGAGCGGGAGCAGGCCAGGCACGACGGAGCACTCCGTTCACGGAGGCGGTCATGAGGGATGATCTCCCAACTTCTTACCGTTCCATGGGCTTTTAATACAATGGAACAACGGATTTGTGGGATCACCTGAGCCGATTCGAGATCGCAGCTACCTTGCACAAGTTTTATGATGCGGTCATATGTCGAGTTTTCCCTACGACCTTCACGAAGTCGTCCCAACTCTGGTTTAGCCAACTACCCCCCCCCCCCCCCACCCGTTCCATAAGTAACTTTGATGAGTTCAATTCCGCATTCTTGCACCAGTTCACCAATTGCAGGAAATATCAAAAAATGTCGCTGGAGCTGTTCAGTTTGAAGCAAAAAGAAAAAGAAAGCCTGCGTGGATATATCAAGTTGTTCACAGATGCCAAAATGGAAGTGCCTGCAGCATCTGAAGAGCTCTTGGTCAATGCTTCGGCTGAAGAACTCAGAAATGGGGAGTTCTTCCAATCGTTGGTAGTAAAGCCGACACTGAAATTTGGAGAGCTCTTGGAGAGAGCAGAAAAGTACATCTACTTGTTAAAAGCCTTGAAGATAAAAGATGATGGAGATAAGCAGAGAAAACGACCCTATAGGGAAGATAGGGCACAAATGAAGAAACCTCAGACTGCTCTGGTAGGAGGTCGTCCTCGGTTTGATAGGTATACACCCTTGGCTTCGCCTCAGGGAGAAATTCTACAGGCAATCGAGCAACATTCTGACCTCAAGTGGCCTAGAACATTTTCACAGAAGCCAAGAAAAGAAAAATATGAGCGATTCTGTCGATATCACAATGAATATGGTCATGACACGGACGAGTTCAAGCACTTAAAAGACGAGATAGAGTGGATGGTACAAGCAGGACACCTCAAAGAATTCATACGAATAAGAAGGGATAGTTTCTGAGATGACCCCCCTAAGAAGGATCAGTACTAGACCAGGAAAGGGAAAAATGTTGGTCGCTTAAGCGCTCAGAGAGAGAACCAACCCCACCAGGTGCAAGGTGAAATTCTGATGATCACTGTGGGTGAATGGGATAAGCATTCTCGGCGAAACCAAAATAGTTACGTACGAGCTGCAAAGGATTTGACCAGGAGAGCGCGTGAAATTGGGCAAATAGTCCTGAGCCCAAATATATGTTTTGGATCTGAAGATGAGAATGGTATCTTAGCCCCTCATATGGATGCCCTAGTCATCACGGCCACTATTGCTAATTACAATGTGCGGCGAATCTTTTTCGACACGAGCAGTTCGGCAGATATCATATTCTATGATTGCTTTCAAAAATTGAATTTGAATGAAGATCTGGAGGAAGTCACGACCTCGTTGGTCGATTTTGCAAGAGGAGCCCTGAAGCCTCTTGGAGCAATAAATCTCCTGGTCATGCTGGGGGATGACCCGTTCGGGCAAACCAGACCAGTACGATTCTTGGTGGTGGACGCACCTTCTTCGTACAATGCCATGTTAGGGTGACCATCCTTAAGCAAATTCCAAGCAGTGATTTCCGTCTATCACATGAAATTAAGATTCCCGCTCAGGACGGGGTTGGCGAAGTTTGAGGGGACCAGTACGTGTCACGCCAGACATATGTGGAGAGAGTTCAACGCAATGACGAAGAAAGGCGGGGCAAAAGAGCAAGAACAGTGGAAGCTAAACCTGAGATAACTCAATGGGAGGAAAACCTGATGTCGGTAGAGGTAATCCCAGGAGATGACAGTCGAGTCCTGTAGGTAGGAACGACCTTGGGCCCAGAAGTTTTGGTAGAACTGGTCGCACTTTTGAGGAGTAGTGCAGATATTTTTGCCTGGTCTTCCCAATACTTAGTGGGAATTGACCCAACAGTGGCAGAACATCATCTTAATATAAGCCTTACAGCAAAGTCTGTAAAACAAACAAAGCGGAACTTTGGACCTGAGAAAGAAGCCATCATTAAGGCATAAGTGGGCAAGTTATTATGTGCTAAGCACATTAAGGAGATGCAATTCCCATAATGGCTCTCCAATGTTGTGCTAGTACCAAAGACAGAGGAGGACTGGCGAATGTGTATCGACTTTAGAGATCTCAACCGTGCCTGCCCTAAGGATCATTACCCACTGCCAAGGATTGACCAGCGGGTGGATTCAACATCTGGATGCGAATTGTTAAACATGATGGATGCCTTGCAAAGCTATAATCAATCAGGTTGGCTGAAGAAGACTGGAAGCGGGTCAGCTTTATAATGCCAAAAGGAACATATTGTAATGTGGTAATGTCGTTTGGCCTCAAAAATGCGGGAGCTACGTATCAAAGACTGGTGGAGAAAATGTTTAAAAACCAGCTCAGGAGAAACTTAGAAGTGTACGTAGATGACATGTTGGTTAAAAGTATCAAGGCAACGTCACACGTGGATTACTTGAGAGAAACCTTTGACATCCTGAGAAAATATAAGATGAGGCTAAACCCCAAGAAGTGTGAATTTGGGGTAAGAGCAGGAAAATTCTTAGGGTATATGGTTACGGAAATAGGGATAGAGGCCATCCTGCAAAAGGTCAGGGCTATCATGGATATGCCACCTCTAGAAAATGTCAAAGAGGTCCAATGTTTGGCTGTCGAATCAATGCTTTGAGCAGTTTTGTCTCCAGATCGGCGGAGAATAGCTTACCATTCTTTAGAGCATTACGAAAGAAGGTCCAATCCCAGTGGGATAAGGAATATCAGGAGGTATTTCAAAAGCTGAAATAGCACTTGGCAGGTATGTCGTTATTGACTAAGCCAATGTGGGGGAGCCGTTGATTTTGTATATGCCTGTGGGGGAATTAGCAGTGAGCACTGTCTTTCTTCGGGAAGAGGGAAAGTTGCAGAAACCAGTGTACTATTGGATAGGCTGAACTCCGGTATGTAGAAATAGAGAGGGCCATGGTAGCCCTGGTTGGGACTGCTCGGAAACTCCGACCTTACTTCCTCTCCCACAAGATCATAGTTCGCACTAACTTACCTCTGAAGCCCATAAGGAGTAAGCTAGAGGTTTCGGTAAGGTTGGTCAAGTGGATAATTTAATTGAGCGAGTTCGACATACATTTTGAAGGAAGGTTGGCAATTAAAGCTCAGGAATTAGCTGATTTTATGCAAGAAATGGCCAGCTCTGCCGAGGAAAAGATAGAGTTGACAATCTACACAGATGGTTCAATGGGAAACCTGGGGTGTGGTGCAGGAATAATATTGGTCAACCCGGAGGGAATGACCACTGAGTACACAGTACGAATAAATTATCCTTTATCTAATAATAGAGCGGAATATGAATCATTGTTGAGAGGAGTCCAGATGGCAAAGGAGTTGGGAACAGAATGGATACGATCAAATGTGGGTTCGTAACTTGTATGTAAGTAGATAAGAGGGGAATTCGAGACGAGGGAAGGGAAAATGCAAAAATACTTAGCTCGATTTCGTGAGCTGGCTAATACCTTGGATGCTTTGGATGTTCACCAAATCCCTAGGGAAGAAAACAACCGAGCTGATTACCTGGCTAAGGTAGCCAGCTTAGCGACGAATTATCAAGAAAGAGTGATCACCTTATTTATGGCCCATCGGGAATATGGGGAAGAGGAGGTTAATACATTATAGGAAAGCAAAGAGGATTGGCGCTCCCCTCTTAAAGCATACTCTTAAAGCATACTTAGATAAGGGAGAGCTACCAGAGGATAGAAGAGAAGCAACAAAGCTACGAATTAGGTCGGATAGATTTTGCATAATCAAAGGAGAGCTATTTCGGAGAGGGTTTGGGCAACCTCTCTTAAAGGGTTTAAGAACGAAGGAAGGCATCCACGTGCTAAGAGAAGTTCATGAGGGATGTTTTGGTTATCATATGGGTTCCAGAGTCTTATCTAGCAAGATAATGCGGGCAGGCTACTTCTGGCCGAGAATTAGGCAAGATGCGGAGAACTTTGTGAAAGCATGCGACAAATGTCAAAAACATTCTCCACTTATACACCGACCTACAGTGGAGCTCATGACAATGAGCTCTCTCTGCCCCTTTTCCAAGTGGGAGATAGGTCTGGTGGGACATTTCCCTACAGCTTCAGCGCAGAAAAAATTCCTGATCATGACTATTGATTATTTCATCAAGTGGGTTGAGGATGAAGCCTTAGCAAAAATTACGGACGAGGCGGTAATGGACTTTTATGGAAGACTGTAGTGTGCCGGTTCGGAGTCCCGAGGATCTTGGTGTCTGATAATGGCACGCAGTTCATGGGAGCTCGGATTCGAGCCTGGTGCACTAAGATGAAGATAAACCAGCATTTCACGTCTTTTTAACACCCTCAGGAAAATGGTCAGGTCGAGGTGACTAATCGAATCCTGGTTCAGGGGTTTAAGGCACTGAACCAAACTTTTGTGCACCCCAATAATAGATATTTAAATTAAAAACACGTAAGTTTTCTCGCAAGAGTACGAGGAACTTGTAGGGTAGTGAGTTTGACTCAAGTCGATTCTCTCGAGGAAACAACTGTTCGGTCTTTAGATGTTTTTCTCAATTTACGAACTAGAATAAAATACATGTACATTTGGGGTTTTAAAAGATCTTGAATAGATCATTATAGCTAAAGCAATAATTGAACTAAGTCTAATTAAACTAATTTATCAACTACGAGCAATAATTAAATTATTCGAACTTAAGAACTAAGAAGTAAAAGTAGCGAATCTAAGAACATGAATTTAATTAACTATCACGACATAATTATATCATAAGAATCTAAAAACGAATAACTAAGCATAAATCGAATCGCATAAATAAACTAAATTAATCCAATATCTAAGCATGAAACGATTAAACTAGTTCTAGAATTAACTATGAATTTAACTATGAAATTAACCAAGAAATTAACTATGAAATTAACTAAGAGTTTAGAGTACTTATTGTAACTAGTGAAAGCAATGAAAATCTCCAGTTATTCCGGAGTTGAACGTTGATCTTAGGCGAAGATTGAATCCCAAACGTGAAATCGAAGCCTCGGACTCGTTGTTCTTCGATCCTCGATCTTTGTCTTCAAATCTTGTTATAAGATGTGGAATTATGTTTATTCTAAGCCCAAAAACCCTAGGATGTCGTGTGTCTTCTCAAAAATCTGAAATATGAAGGGTATTTATAGATATAGCATGTCTTGGCGCACAAGAAACCCTAAAAATCGATGTCGCGTCGATCGACGCGTGCTGGCTCTCAGCGTCGACGCTGCCTGGGTGCTCGCGTCAACTGGGCGGGGGCATCGGCTGACGCGGCCTTGAATCGACGCTTCAGAAGGTCGCGTCGACCGACGGACTCTTGGATCGACGCAACTACGAGTTGCGTCGGCTTGGCGTCGACAGAGCATCAACGGTCGCATGCAGGTGTCCGTGTCGACGTAGAGTCGACAGTTGCATCGATTGACGCTACTGAGGCATGTCTCATTTTCTCGATTTTTTTGCTACTCATTCACCGGAAAGCTCGTTCTCCACTCTTGGAAATCGAACTTCATCTATTTACACGCTGAACTCTTCTGGTTACTTAGCTGTAAGGTGAAAAATAACAAATAATCACCTGTTCCCATCAATTATGATTAAAATACGGTAAAATAAGATGAAAATACAAAAATACGGGATTAAGCTTAAATCATCTAAATTATACCCAAAACAAACAAAGAAAAGAACTAAAAGCTAATAAGAATAAGGACAAATCTAATCTAATCAACTACCCCACGCTTAATTGGTTTGTTCGTCCTCGAACAAACGACAGATTCAAAGTATAATTAGAATGAAAATCAATCCAAGCAGTGAGTCGTGCTATGCTACATACATAATTTTGAAAATATAGGTACAAATCACGCAACGTCAAACACTCCACCTATATTACATTGTCGCTTTAAAATCAAATTCATGCATCCTCTCAAAAGGGAAATATATATGGGTGTTCGCTCAAAAGCACTCAAGCATTGCTGCAAGGGACGTGTATACACTCAAATCATACAAATGCATGCACAGTAAATAAGCACGGAGAATCAATCTCTTCTCAATCGCAAATTAAGTGTGATGTCAAAACTAAGAATCGGTAAGGTGTTTTTGGGTTGTAATGTAAGGCTCTTTGGACGGGTATGAAATATATAAGTCGTGTGTCTAAATCGTTCACTCAACCTAATCTAATCAAGAAGCAAATTGCTTCACCTCGCTCAAAAATAAAAACCTCACTTAACTCTCATAACGTAGCCTTAAAATTAGGCTATTCCTCAACTCGAAACTCGTAAACCGACTGTAAGCTCAAACCACTTAAAAACAATCGAAACTTATAATATGCTTCTTACAATTACACAACTCTTGCCTTTAAACAATAGGCTTCATAATAAAATAAAATACAAGCCTTTGAAGTTGATGGTGGTCCTAAATTACAAAAATTCATAAACATCGTAAATTCCTAATAAAATCTCTAAAATACCAAGAACCAGCAAAATAGTCCTACCCCACGCTTTTAATGGGTTTGTAGGGGCCGACTCAATAAAATCACTCAATGCTATCGGCATGGATAATTTCTCTATGATTGGCTCATTCGAAATTTATAGTGGCTAAAATTTATGTATATAGCCGGAAATAGGGTTCTTTCTGTGCCTTAACCTCATTTTCAAAGTCGACTACACACAGCGGTTTCAAAGAGATATCAAGACCGAAACTTATTCAAGCACATGCAAAGATGATAAACACTCAGGTTACTCACAGGCGTTTTGCATGAAAAAAGTTATGAATTGATGCTGCTTTAAAGGTTTTGCGAAATCAATTGTGTCCAAGTACCATTTTACATATAAATAATAATTTTGAAAAATTAATGCACTTATCACGGTTAAAAGACAAGAACTTCAAATCATACATAGTCAACTTCGACAGGCAAGCCATACAAACACAATTTAACATAGAAATAGTAATTAATCACGTTAAGAACTTAATTATTACATGCCAAATAATTACACAAATAAGCAATAAAAATCACACTCGACCACCCCCCTCTCTAAAAATCCCGCCAATCTCCTGATTGCCATAAATACATCAAAAATAAAAAAGAGGAAGGAAAAGAAAACATCCCTGAAATAAAAAGGTCGAGCCGCTACTCGTTGATTTGTGCAATCGGCCGCTTATTCACCGTACGTGATGTGAATTGTCCTAAGAAAAACAAAACAAACAAAAGCAAAGAAAATAACAATATTTTTGGATTTTTTTTATAAAAGCATAAAATAAAGATACAAGATTTTAGAACTCGCGGGATCCATTGTCCTCGGGGTTCTCATCAACGTCCATGCTCGGTTGGGGATAAGCCGCCTCAAACCGTTCCTTGAGGCTCGAAATGCGAGCGCGCCTCTTCCTCAAGCTCCGACGGTTTTGCTCGTGGTTCGCGTCAATCTTGTCGTAAATTATTTGGAGCTTGTCGAACATCTTCAATTGAAATGCTCGATTTTCTTCAAAAAATTGGCCCCAATCGGGACTCGGGCCCGAAGTGGTGCGTGGGACCAGCTCCATTCTCGTATCGCCATCTTCGTCGTCACGTCGAGACGAGGATCCTCCTTGAGTCGAAGACCTCACTCGGGGTGCAGGTGCACGTGTCAAAGGAATTGAAGTCGTCCCGAGCGGGCTAAGTCCGTTTTCGGCTGGGTCGAACCCGAAGTGACGGGCGAGGCCGGTAATGTATGGTGCAAAGGAGAGAAGTGGCGTTTTGCTACCCGGCGTACCCTTAGTAACATTATAGAATACTTGTAAGATAAATGGGTATAGCCGGACTTGACGACCGTCAACAAGAAATGTAGAACGTAGAGCTCGGACTTGGTCACGTAGGTGGCCTCGTTTTTGCACAAAATGATGTGACCGAGGGTCTTGTAGATGACTTAGAGGGCTTCTTCTTGAGTCTTTGTGCAAGGGAATCGCTTGCAATCGCCCGTGTTTCCCCCGGTTATCATCCCCCCAAAAGAGGTTAAATCGAAGCCTTGAACGCCCACCGGGTGGTCCCCTTCGGTCGGGAAACCAAAGATGTTGCCAAAAATCTCCTCGTTCACAAAAGCATCATTCACACCTAGCCTACATGTGAACGTCTCATTGTTCCGGATTGCCAAAGTAGTGAAAAACTCGAGCATAAGCTCGCTAAATCCGGGGAGGTGCATTTGGGCGAAGTACCCACACCCGAGGCCATCGACATAGCGGAAAGGCCAGTGTGGTGTTCCGAGCCATTCGAGGCCTCCTCCTCAATTCCGTTGACGTTCAAAGTCCGATGGGTCGCAAACCCCCATTTTCGAATATTTTTAAAAGTGTCCCCTTCCTTTTTGTCGTAGATAGGGAACGGTGCGCCGTATTTCCCAGAAATATCTTTGCGTTTTCCCGCTCGAGACATTATCAATCAACAAGAAATCAAACGGGAATGAAAATTCTTGAAAAATAAACTTTTTGCTTCCTTGGGGAATTTTGTCAAACACTTGGCGTGCGTGTTCAACCAACTAACAATTTGAGTAATACTTGCACCAAAGACTTCCCAACACAACCAAAAAAAAATAATATGGTACCAAGAGAGTATAAGCGAAGTATCTCAATGTCGCACGAACCTTCATTCCGGAATTTTGAAACTTGCCCCGGAATTGCTCCAAACCGAAGTAGCTCGTTTTGGGGATTTTGGTTATATGTGAGATGGTGGGTGTGTTTTTCTGGGCAATGCGGTTGAATTTTGGTTGTTGAGTGGTGGAGGGTTTGGAAAATTTAAGAAAGAAAATTTATGAAGAAGGCAAGAAAAATAAAAATTTTGGAGTGGAGAAGAAGAAGAAAAATAGGAAGAGGAGGTTTTTGGGGTGATTTTTAAACAGATTTTCTGGCTATTCCCGCGGGTCACACGCAAACGGGTCTGGTTTGTTGGGAAAAATACGAATTTAAAATGCTTCTGGGCTGGGTCCGGGATTCGCGTCGACGCTGCATCGACCGACGAGAGCAGTTTCGGCGTCGACGCGAGTAGAATTCCTTGGTGAAAGCATGTAGAAACAAAAATAAAAACAAAATGAAAATTGAAAGCAGTAACATTAAACGTCATGGGTGGTAAGAGGAAGCCCTCCTATCAGAAGCCAAAGCATGGAGAACACGCCACAGTTCGCACTCAGTCTCGTGGAGACATTGGCCATACCTATCGGCCCGTTCAAAGGTGTAGTGAGCCTCACTGGAGGTGGCGGTCAGCCGACATACTGATTCAAGTAGATCAGCTTTCTCCTCTTGGAGTTGACGTTTGAGCTGGCGGAGCTCAGCCCACGCACGCTTATAGTGGCGCTTCTTTTGCCTCTTCCTTTCTGAAAGTCTTCATACTTGAGAAAGTTTTTCACGGAGCGCAGAAAGCTTGTCAGAAAGTTTGAAGTTTTCAGTAAAGAGTGCGAGATTTTTCCTCTTTAAAATATCCATTTCTATGAGTAAAGAGGAAGAGGCCATAATGAAATGCATAATGGGATAATAGACATATATAAAGAAACCAGAGTACGTGATCCATAAAAAATAGTACTAGGGTTTCCTTAAAACAAGGAAACCCTAAAGTTACAAAATGACAATAATTTTTTTAAGTACATAACAGTCAGGGTTCAAAATCAGAAAACAAATACACAGATCAGTCCAGCCTAGCCTACAACATCAGTCTTCAGCACCCAGGTCTCTCGCAAGCTACTCCACGACATCCTCCTCGGGAATGTCGCTGGGTGATGCCCCCCAGGTAACTCACCCAGACCAACGAAGGTTGGGAAAGGAATAGAGGCAGGTAGTGCCAATGTCACGCTCTAGTCTAGGTGAAAAGAGGGCCCAGGAACAGGAGCATGAAAGAGTTTGAGAACATGTTCAGCAAATTCGTGAGCTCCAAGCTGATGAAGACGGTCCCCTTCGGCAGAGTAGGAGAAGCTTGTAGGCTTGGGGTTTCCCTGGATGGGCTGGCTCCGATTATAAGGAGTTGAGGGGTTCTCCTTGGACCATTTCTCACAAGCATCCATACCGAGATGGAAATACACTACAGCCTCGGGCACGAGGAGTTTGTAGAGATCCATTGATTCAAGGAAGGCCTGTTTAGTAGCCTCCCTCGGTGTCTAGATGAGCCAAAGCCCATCCTCTGAATTAAGAAATTCAGTTCTTCCCTCTGCTTGACCCTTTGCCAGGGCTGCATCGACCTGGTTTGACATCTCAGCTCGGGCCTCTTTCTCTCCTTCCCTGGCAGTCAACAACTCCGCCTTGATTTTCTTCAGCTCAGCCCCTCTCTCCTTACAGAGCGCCATCATCCTATTCTCTTTTTCCTTCAAGAGATTATGCTCCTTGATTAGGTCATCATTTGTCAAGGAGACCCTAGCACGGGAAACCAGAATTAACCTTTTCGCTGCGGCCTGATAAAATATAGTGGGATTGATAAAAATGACAATGATAGTAACCTAAAACATATGCAAAAGGAAAAAAAAGGATTACCCTGGCCTCGTCCTGACATATGGACTCGATTAATTCTAGGTCAGACCATTTATCCAGAGTTTCTCGACCAGGTGCTGGGCATTAGCCTTGAATAAATTGGATGGCCACTACTCCAGAGCAGTTCAGGACAGAAGTACTGGTGAACAAAGTTGCATTGGGATTAACCACTTTAGCTTCTGGAGCATCCACCTCTTTCCCGACCTGGCCCATTTCCGGGAAAGACGCGCCTGTTCTTCCCCCGAATCGGACTTAGTTGTCAAGCCCACTTTAGATGGAGTAGACACTTCATACTGGCCAAACTGCGCTAGCGGAGTTGCTTCTGTTGATCCAGCAGTTCGTTCTCTCAGAGATCTCTTCTCAGGGAGCGCAATAGCTTGTTGAGCCTCTAGTAGTTTTCGCATCATGGTGGCTGCCAAAAAAAAATGTGTGTTAAGTAACAGGTCAAAGGTTAGATCTACCAAGTGCGTAAGAAAGAAAGAAGATAAGACTGAGAGATTCTCTTTCATGTACCAATCTCAGGGGTCAAAGGACCCATCTCTTCTCTGGAATTGAAGAAATCAAGAACAAAAGGGGGGAGAAGTTTGGTCAAATAGAAGACATTTTCGTTTAAGGTTGCGATGATTTTCTTCAAACGGGGATACCTGTCTCCCACAGATAGTTGGGCCTGAGGTGGAAGTTGGTCAATGGACTAGGGGGTAAAGACCCATCGCCAGATTTCTTCCTCCAACCCTTGTTGGAGGAAGGATCGCCGGTTAAGAAACGGACGCCGGCACGAGCACATAAGTAAAAGTAACCGGAAGAAGCACTCTTGGCCTGAAACAGTGAGTAGAATGTCTGGGCCATAAGAGTTAGTCCAGCATATCTCATGGCTAAGTTATAATCTAGGATTATCCTAAAGGAGATTGGGACAAATTGGTGTACTGGGATTCTGTACATTTGAGCGATTTCTAGTATAAGGGGGTTGACGGGGAGACGCAACCCCACTTCGAAATGATCGATAAAAAAGGTCAAGTGACTGGCCCGTGGCTGGTAAGACCTCTTGACTATGCATGGGTTAACTAACGAGAATTCTGCAGGAAATTGAAATCTCGTTCTCAACTCTTCCACTGTCTTGTCGCTAAGGATAGAAACAGTGTTATCAGGGTGTCCCAGAATAAGGGGGACCCATTCACTAGAGGTATTCGGGGAAGAAGGGGATGTTGCAGGTGAAGAAGGATCCGAGTGCCGGTGAGTAGAAGAGGAAGATGACGATTGAGTAGACATAATAGTAATTTGAAAAGACAGAGATTGGAAAAGTACCTAGTGATCGGAAAATGCTTGGAGAAGGCGAAGCTGCGAGTTAGAGAGAGAGAGAGAGAGAGAGGAAAATAAGTGATTGATGATAAAGAAAAGTGAATCGCGGGAGAAAAGGGAAAGATAAGTTTTGAAAATAATTTTTGGGAAAAAAGAAATTTGATGGGATTCTTGCATTTAATGCGCGACAGAGGTACATTACTTGAGGGATGGGATCTCAACCGTTGAAGATGGAATATCAGACGTTACTAAGCGCGAGATCTAAAGCTAGGGGCAATACGCACTAAACCACCATGTCCACCCTATCGACTTGGAAAAGACCATAAATCCTTAAAGATACGACCTAATTTAAAAGGCGGATTCAGCGGGATTTGTGCATGACAGAACGAGGAACTTGAAAAGACGTATTGATAATCTGAACCACCTGAAGTGAAACCCTAGGTTTTATGGTTCATCCCAACCACATGGTGTGGGGGGGGGGGGGGGACTGGTTGGTACGACCTAAATATGCCTGACCGGGAGAGATTGAGAGGCATAAGAGAATAAGATCTGGTTGGGATGACCTGAGTTGGTGACTTTAGCAGGAGGGGAGTTGAGGATGAAGACAAGCTTATAAGCCTAATAAAGACTGTCCTAACCTCATTGAGAGCTTTGGATAAGGTTTCAAGAGGTCAGGTCAGGAATTGGGAGAGCTTAGCGACAGAGTTGATCTGTTTTCTGGAAGGAAGCCTCCAGGTGAGGTCGGCTTGTGTAACGGCTCGAGATTTGTAGGTTTTCTATTTCCGAGATCCCGGAAAGTCCCCACTTGACCAAAACTATAAATATCTAAGTCCATGGGCTGAGAGAGGTATGGCATTATAAGCATCCTTCTCTTGATTTTGCTTATTCCGGTCTAAAACGCTTAACTGGTTTTAGCATCGGAGAGGTTTCCACCGGAAAACCCACGGTGGTCCTTTCTAACGTGTTTTTGTTGAGGCAGGTCATGATATTCTCAGGGAAAGAGAACGTGTCCTTGGCGTGATTTTCAGGGCGAAACAGAATGTATGTTTAACGATTGATCGCTAGTTTTACATGTTATGCAATATTGACTTGAAGCGGTAGTGGATAGAGCATACACTACAAGAATATTGAGAAATACAAATGGCTCAAAAAATAGGTAAACCCATCGGTACTGCCATCATTTATTATTCGTCAGCATTTTCTACGTTTGTAAATTAATGACGATAATATTATCTTGCTCTTTGGATCTTACAGACCCAATACCTATGGGTACGGCCTATCAGGACACCTCATGTCGGTAATTGATTACCGTTGACATATGCTGATGGATCACCAACTGAAAAAGGCCCCGACTGTGAGTTGGCGATGAGTAGTTGGGGTCGATGAATGCCGATGGGTTTGTGGGTGCCAGTAAATATCTACGCCTACCACCCGTCGGTATTCTCAATTTTTAAAAATTTGCCGATGGTCACAATCCAGTCGTCATTTTAAATTTTTGTTCTTTAACTGTACCTGTTGGTGTTACACTACTTGTTCATATACTAGAGGAGCCAATTTTTTTAATATAATATGAAACATAAATTCATGAAATGTATACGTATGGTTTCATCACATATCAAACATAAATATTCACAAAAAAATGTTTCTTAATATGTAACACTGCTGCTCTGTTAGAGAATCGGATAGAGGCTACTGAGCTCAAGATTGAGCTCTCATCGCTGCGACAACCTCATCCATCACCTGCTGCCAAAGCATCACCTGGGTCTTTAAACGTTCTTGCTCATGCGTCTCGAGGAGCTTTTTGAACTATTTTTAATGGGACTGATTTGTACTTTTTTGTACGTATTTTTTGTTACCTTTTTGTGTTGTGTTTGCATGTTTTTTGCTTGCATTTATGGGTATTAGGAGTCTTTTTGGCCTATTTTGTTAGTTTTAGGATTTGTAGTGTTTTCTTTGTTTTTAGTAGTTTTTCTTATATTTTCTTAGTTTTTGTTTTGAAGGTCAACTTTAGTCAAAGTGGGCCCACGACGAGGTCCGAAGATGATTCAAAGACACTCATTGTCAATCCACGACATGTCTTTGGTGCGAGGATCGACCGGAAATGACGAGAAATGTGGCCTTTTTCATTGTCACCTCATGCATTCGCTCGGTGGATGTCTCAGTTGTGGTAATGCAAGAATAACTCCAAAACCACTTGTGCCATTTGCCTCCACCTTATATAATTGTAAAGATGAGAGAAATGTCTAAAACTTTTGTGTTTACAACAATCCCAAATTCTGAGTTTAAGAATGGTAAAAAGCAGCTTTAAGTGGAGACGGTTCGCCGTGGCCTCGCTTGTGGCGGGTTTTGGTGGGGAGCCCATAACTCTCGGAGTAAAATTCCAAATGACACAAATAAAACGCCAAATGAAAGCCAAGAGGAAGGGCTAGATTTCATATAAAGACATCGATGGCTGATTACGTGTTTTTGTCAGTCGATCGACTGCTCGGCAGAAAGTTTGGGGCGTTTGAACAAGTCAGTCGATCGACTGACTTCCAGTCGATCGACTGAAATGCTGAGGATGTGTGATTTTGGCTGAAAAAAGGACCATTTTGCCCTTGATTAACCTATAGATGCTTTCCACCCATTATCCACAAGAAAAAACAACTCTCCTTGGTGGTTTTGGACCTAGTTCCATCTCCTCCAAGCATTTCCTTTCTCTTGCAATTAAAACCCTAGCTTAATTCTTAGCTTATGTAGTTTAGTTAGCTTAGTAGTTAGGTTAGTTTTAGTTGGAAAGTGTTGGCGAGGTTGACAATCTCCTATACTTGTTGCTCCTTGTTGTATTGAAGATTTGGATTTTCTCTTGTGGATGTAATCTAGTTTTGAAGATATGGTGTTCAATTAAACTTGGTAGTTTTCTTCCCCTTTATTATTATGCTTTGTTCTTGATTAATTGTTCATGCTGTTGTGTTGTGTTTGCTTTGTTGAAATTGCTTAAAATATTTTGTTTGGTTTTAGTTGTTTTGTTGTTCATTGCTTTTAAATCCTCTTGGTAATTTTCTAGCTTGTTGTTCTTCCTTGTTCTTGCAAACTCCATTAATGCTCCCTTCAAGCTTTTTACCTCTTTTAGTTAAGCAAGCGTTTGGATTTTGAAAGAACTATGAAACTTTCCTATTTTGATAATTTGTCTTGTCCTATTTCAAAGCCTTTGACTTTCTTCAATTTCAAATGCTTTTAATTTCCCTCCATGTCCTTCTCTTTTAATTTTACAAGCTCATTTAGTTTAGTAGTTGTTAAGTTATTTAAGGTTGTTAATTATGTTTGACTAATGAGACTTCAACTAATTACTTTCAATCAATCTTTAATTCGTATTTGATGCAAATAGTTTAGAAATTACGGATTTAGGGTTTAGGTTCGTTTAGAACCATTAATCGGGTTTTGTTGAGGCTCGGGATTGATGACCCCAATACTTGATCAACATTTGGGATTGACAACCCCGAATTGTGGCTTAAGTGCTCGGAAAAAACCGATTGATCGTGGAGACGAACAGAACACCCTAAACTCTCATTTTCATTATTTTCATCAAAGTATTCTTTTAAATTCAAAACTCAAATCAAACCATTGACTTAATACTTTCTTAGGAGTAGATTAGTTTAATTTAGATTAACAAGAGTGTGACTAAAAACACCGACCGCTGATTATATCTATCCTCGAGAGACACGACTCGGGAAAGCTTACCGCTCTACAATCAACTCCGTACTATTGCGGAGAAGATTTCTTAGAGTGCTAAGAAATCCTCGATCAGGGACCGCTCGTCTGCCTCTCCCTGAGTCTTGACCTGACTCTTAAAAGCTTACAACTATGTTTGGAGCTCCGAAGAGAAGAAACACTACCTTCTCTGAAAATTTTCGGAATTATAAGAACCCTAAAGCATCCCATGCCAAGATTTCGATCCTTATTCACCCCGTTGAGATCTAGATAGACCTCATCTTCATCAATGCCATTCGGATCCTGTGACGCCTCACATCTCTACTCTAAATGTATCGGCTACTCCGCATAGAATATCTTGGTTGATATATAACCTTAATTAGTATTAGAAATAAAAAAATATATGTATATACATATATGTGTGTGTGTGTGTGTGTGTGTGTTCTTATATATGTATGATGTGATACGCAATCAATAAATGTATCATCAGCTCTCAGGTGCATAGTAAAAAAAAACTCGTACGTAATTGGTTCCCTACCCTGTTCCTCATGTATTCAATATTTAATAAAAAAAATTTAATTTACAATTAGTTATCAATTAAATAATTACTTATGAGGTAAATTTATAAACATAAATTATATATTTACTTACGAGTTGACGTGGACCTACCTTTGTACTTGGATATCCCACACTAGGGTCGTTGGGCTCGCTCATCCTATTCTTGCTCACCTACTCGGACCTCGCCTTATTCTCGCTCTTATCCCACTCTTCTTTCCACATCCTACAAATGTCCTCGCCTATGAACGTGGGGAACTTCCCCTTAGAATCATGGGACTCCTCCACTCTTTTAGGCGGCTACCATACTTAAAGTCCATAGTGGCATAAAATATACCCATTACAGTTCTCAGAATATAGACTCAGGTCCCAATAATATTTCATTTACAAAATAAAACAATTTAGTTAGTACAAAAATATTATATATAATATAACTAAAATTATATACATGTATTGCAAATGAAAATATTAGTTAATTACTAGGAACTCAGGCTACCACAACTCACGATGTGATTGGGGGATATGTGATTCGAACTTTTTACACTTACTTTTTATTAAAATAAAAATCTCATGCGCAAGAGAACGGAGCAGTTGTAAGTGGCAAGTTGGACTCGAGTCGAATATCTCGAGGAAGACTAATCGGAAGCTCTTTTAGTGTTTGATTTCAGGAACGAGAAAATAAAGAAAAAAAAAACCTAATCTAAATACTTGGAATCAAAATATTAATTTAAACGAAGATCAATGAATTCAAAAGCTTTAAAAAGATTTGAGAAAACAAGGGTCCAATGCTCTAGAATCATCTCCACGACCACTTGGGCATTTCATCGAACACCTTACCTACGAGCTAGGGTTGTCATCCCAACTTGTAGATTTAGTATCCAACAAACCCAATTGATGGTTGTAAATGGTTTTAGGCACTAGACCCGTAAGATCTAGCCAATAATCATCAACATATTCAATATCACAAACTCAACACATCCAAGAACACAATTCATCATGAATAACTTGAGTTTTTTTTTTGAAGAGTAATTATTCTAATAATTGAGAACTAGTAAAGTAAAGTAAATTAAAAACTTACTAATTACCGGAGAAAAGTAACATCGTTCCAAGTGAAGAACTAACTAAGACCACTAATTATTTAATCTAAAATCTACTAAAACTAATTAAACTATCTAAGATCTAAACTAGAATTTGAAACTAAGAAGAGAAAAAAGAAAATAAAGAACACTCTTGGGTTGTCAATCTAAGAGGTCCAAGAAGAGAAAAGAAGGGATAAATCCCGCTGGGCATGTGAGGCGTCTCTTTATGGCTGCTAGGAGCATCTTCTTTTATAAGATATGGTGGTCTCCTCTCTCACCAAATCCTTCTTCAAAAAGGTATTTTGATTTTATTTCCAATAATAATTCTTCTCTTCTAATCCTTCAAAGGAAAGGTCTTTACCCCTTGACCAAGTCTCCCCATTTGCTTCTAATATAGTTATATCCTTTTTAAAAACGTGTTGCAGTCGGGCTTGCTTGTTTTATGGGCCGAGGGCTCAAAATTCTCAAATTTGTGATCGCACTGGGTAACCCAGTGTGGATCAATGTACCCAGTGTCAGCTGTGACACTTCAAATCGAGGCCCGATTTCGCTAAAACTCCACTCGCGGACCCACACTCGTCTATCTTAAGATCAAAATACCTAAAAATACCTAAGATAAATACAAAACACGGTAAAATAAGTCAGAGACACATAAATATGAAAATATGCGAAATCTATCCAACTTATGCCAAAACTAACAATAAATCTAACTAAAACACTAACCAAATATACACAAAAATCAAGACAATTTCATGTCAATAAATATGCTCATATATCCACCCATCAGGGTGTACATAAGCCTCATGGATCCCTCAAAGAATCATCGGTAACTCTTTTGAGTAACTGCGTAGCCCAATAAAATTCATGATTAATTAGAACAATATATTAATATAAAGAATTTATTAGAATTGAACATTCATTTAAAGTTACTTACCTCACAATGATGACATGAACCTCGATCATATAAAGACGTGATGGAACAAAGCCTTTGGATGCACTGGCATCACATGGGAGGGTCAGAATGGTCGAAGACAGAGTCCCTCCTAATAAGTCTATCATATCACCATCTTCATCCTTTAACAGACAATGTGAAGAAGAGGATGAACCAAGAGAAGTACGTCACGAATATGGGCCGAGAAAAGCACCACATTAACCACCTCTACCCCTCATCTAAAAACTAATAATAATTGAGCATAGATGCACATTTGAAAAAAGGTGAATAAATTAATAAAATCTCAAACTATATATATGCATCATTTTATACCTAACGCAAACTGATACTTTCACTATTTAGGTTATCATCAAACTCATTCTCATCTGTATCTTTTTCGAATGACATTGTTCAAGGTATCTTGTGCATATAACGACGGAACGTAAAAAAACTTATTATTTATTAAAGTTTTAATTGAAAGAAATATATATATATATATATATATATATACACACACACACACACACATTTTAGAGGAGAACATATATTTTCTGAACCAATCAACAAATTCATTTTCATTTTTTTTAGTCCATCATATGTAATGTTTGGTTGACATCATTTTACACCCTCCATGAAAACACTGCATATGTTTGAAGATGAAACTTGTCTTAATTTATGATATAACCAGTATTTTGTTAATAAAAATTTAAAAATGTTATTTCAAACCTCACAAAATCACTAGTACAAAAACAGGATTCAAGAACAGGGATTTAAGAATGCCTCAGGAGGCGGCGTTCTTAAATGTTAGGCGGTGGCATTTTTGTAATAAAAGTGTCACATACGAGAACGTCTTTTTCAAAGACGTTTTTGTATACTYYATATCCAGAACGTCGTTAAAAAGACGTTCTCGTATGTTAGATATCCAGAACGTCGTTAAAACGACGTTCTCGTATGTTMAAATATCGAAAACGTCTTTAAYAATMACGTTCTCGTATGTTAAATATRGAGAAAGTCTTAAAAAATGCCGTTCTTGTATATTCGATATTAAGAACGTCTTAAAAAAGACTTTCTAGTAACATATTATTTTATGAATTAAAAAATAAGTTAATAAAATTTTAATTTTGCCCTACTTCATCTCCTCTACCCATATCCCGTCGTCTCCAAATCCCCAATCCCCATCACCACGAAATCTACTCTGGCTTTTCCACTATTCAGAGCCCCTCTTTTCCGTCACAATTTGCATCATAATCGTCACGTCGGCACCATCATTTTGCACCATGGAATTGAACTTTCTAACACCGTCGGTGGCCAATGAGTTCGTCTATCCGTTTCTGGACTTCAAGCCGGACATGGACTCGTAAATTAGAATCTCGTGGTACTCCAGCATCGATTACTTGCCGGAGGTGGTTAGGTTTTTGAATTTGGGCATGAAACCCTTCATCGCGTCGTCGCTAGGTCTGGAAATCGTCAGCCCGCTCTCCAAGTTGCTCTCGAACATCTCCGTCGTGTCCGGATTCGCCAACAATATCTCGACGAACACCTTGCAGCCGTGAGCCGACATGAGCGCCGAGATGTTCCTATGATCCAGCGCCGGCACTAGTGCGTCCTCCTCTCTCCAGATCCACCCATCCTCTCGTCCACCAATAATTCCGACTTCTATAAGGTATTGAACCAAGAAACCCTAATTTTAATTAAATCCTTTGGGGTCCGCTAGAAATTTCACTTCACATCAGACACAGAGAGCATTTACAGAGAAATAATTGAATAGTCTAGAGAGAGACAGAGGGTCTACGGTCTACACTATTCAAAGCTTGGAAAACGAAAGCTCTTTGAAGGTCGCAAGCTTCTCAACGTATTGTTTTCACCTTTACTTTCATTTTTTATGCAATTCCGTGCTTATCTAAAATATCGATGTTCGCAAAACATGACTGATCCGCAGCTACAAGGTATGTTTTTCCATGGATTTCTTCATGAATTGTTACACTATTTTTATTTGTTGGTGATACATTTTTTTGGAAGATTAATTTGGTGGAATGTTGTTTCTGATTTGCTTATTTTTGTATAATTTTATTTTTTTCATTTTTTGGTTGGTGTTAGGGTTTGAAAGCTGAGGAGTGTCATACTTTTGAGCTCAATTTCTAAGTGTGTGAGATTTTTGCCTTTCGGAGTATGGCTACGGTTGGTGTTGCGGCTGAGGAGCCGAAATGTGATGCGATGCTCGTGGACAAACTTCCTGATGAAATCAATTAGATGAAAATCAAGGACGAGAAAGTGGAAAAGGTTCATTTGGGAAAACTTTATTTATTTTCTTTGATTCATATTTTATTATTGTAAAATTTTGTTTTGGTTGCAGGAAATGGAAGCAGCAGTAGTAGATGGAAATGGGACTGAGACTGGCCACATAATTGTGACAACTATAGGTGGTAAAAATGGTCAGCCTAAGCAGGTAATATGGTGAAAATATCTTTGTACGTGAAGTTTAGCATATGATTAGATGTTGTAAGCACTGAACTTTTAATTCATGTTCTCAATCGTTTCTTAGTTAAATTCAATGTTATTAGCTTGTAAATGGTAATTATGATTTTGTATTTCATTTATTTTTCTCAATTTAGTTGTTMTAGGTATGGCTCCATTGTACGAAACCCTAGTTGCGAATAAGATTCTAGATTTGGATCCGAAGGCTCTTGAATCGATGCGTGCAAAGAACGATGACAAGTTGAATAAGCTCAAAGAGAAGTGAGTTTTACATTACATAAGCTAATTGATCTGTTATTAGCTACTGAAGAATGTGACTTATGGCAATATGGTATTCCTCGTGTTGATTTTCTCTCATTCTTATGTTTCTTTTGATAAATTTTATCTAGGATTGTTGATGCAGAAGAGAATTTGGGTGAAAGTGAAGTTAGGGAAGCTAACTTAGCCTTATCCTTATTTTACATTCGAATTAGGGACAAGGTAGCACATAAATTTCAATTTTCCCCACTTTCCATGTTATTTAGTAGTGTTTATCTTTGGATTAACGCCCACCTATTGGGTTGCATAGAATGTTTTTCACATTTATGACTGGTAACTTTTATACTGACATTCACTTAACTATTAAGTTGATTCTACCCGTTATTGACATTCTTAATTACTTTAGCTTATTAGTATTGATTGATGCATTTGAAAATTTCAATATATTGAGGATGAAATGGGCTGCAAAACTGAATTTCTTCTTTTGTTTTTGGCGCAATGATCTATGGAATCACCTGAAGTGTAATGGAGAAAATGCTGTTATTTTTCATAAACTGTGCTCAACTTGATTTGATTTAAATTCTCTTGGTCTTCAAATGAGTTGAGTACTGACCATGGTTCTGAGTGACCAAATGCATTCATATATGTTTTCAGGTTTCTGGTGGAAAAACAGAGAATAATGACAATTCAGGCTCCAGATTTCCTTTCCCATTTCAGAAAAGTTTCAGTAAGAATGTTACTAGACCTGCTAAGAGGCAGCGTCTTGGTGAAGACTTCAAGGCAGCTGATGATGGTGAAACTTCTAGCGATAGTGACAAGGAGAAAAGTTTGACAAAATATTATTCCGCTGCAACTGCACTCGCAGATTCTCCAGAGGAGAAGAAACGGCGTGAAGATCGATCAAAACATTTTGACAAGGGACATGGAAACCGAGCAGGAAAAAATAACTTTAGAGCGAAAGATGTGGGACCTGGTAAGTTGTACACAAGAAGATCTAGTGCCTTAGTACTTAGCAGAACCTTTGAGGAAACTGGTAGCAGGGCTGTTGAAGATATTGATTGGAATGCTCTCCATTATAAAACCACAAGCTTATAATTTTTCTAAATGATATTTTGAACAGTTCTGATGTTCCTTGGTTGGTCAATAATTTATTTTTGTTTCCCTTTGTGCATGGACTGGAGACAGACTCAACGGGGTAAGTATTCTTCATATTTCTCCTCTTTGGTAATAGGTATATTTCGCCTCAGCCTATTTGCTCATACGGCCATGCCTTATTTTGCATGTGTTTCATGTACAGATCACACTTATGGGGTTCATGTTTTTGGTTACGTCTGCATTACTTGGATATGTGAGTGAACTCTCTCTCTCTCTCTCACACACACTCCTTTTGTAGTGAGAGGTCTGTCCATATAATGCTTATATTAAAGTTTGAAGTTCTAAAAAGCGTCAGAAGCTGTGTTTCACCTTTTTTTAAGCTTATTCCGTATCACTATATTTGCAATATATTGATCTTTGGATTCTTTCAATATTTAATTAAACGTTTATAAGGGTAAGAGTCCTTTACTTCTCTTGCTGAGTTTGAAAACCTTCTCTCCATTGTTGTCTATTTTTGGAGATTTATTTCAACCCTTTATTTGTCTGTCTAAACTCCTTCTGCAGATATATTCACCTCAGTTAGACTCACCTCCACCAAGATGGGTTCATTTTGCGCATGGATTGTTGCTCTTCTTGTATCAAGTATGCTCAAGTTCCTTTAGTTCTGTTTTTGACATCTATTTGCTATTGTTTTGTGGTAGAACTTAGATATATATAACAGGATGTCAGAAATTATGGGGTTTTTTGGTTGAATGTCTTAAGTCAAATTCTGTTCTAAATCTCTTTGCATAACCAAATTTAGAAATTTCTTTCAGAAGTAGTTGATTGTGAGTTGTCAGCCCATCCTTATCATCTCTATTTTCCTTTCGGAAATTATGCTATACATTTGATGGTGTTGATGGAAAACAAGCTAGAAGAACAAGTTCATCTAGTCCATTGGGTAAACTTTTTGATCATGCTGTTGATGAAAATTATGTTTTTTTTTCTTGTTCATCATTTTTTTCATTTATTTAGCTATGTCCTGACAATGATCTCACAAATTATGTTGGGCGGAATGCTTTCTGGTTCTGGGTTATATCAGCTGTTCCTTTCTACTGTGCTACATGGGAAAGGTTAGTTGGTTTGCTGCTTTGTGAAACTAGTGTTTTGAATTAGTACTATGTGCCAGTTTTTAAAATGGGGAATTTTTCTGCCCTCTGTGTACCACTAGTATGGATGCTACTCTTGATGGGAAAATGTTCTGTTCATTCTCTCTTTAGTCCTGAAAGTTTGTACTCTGTTTTATTTTGCAGTGATAACGAAGATTGCTTTCTTTGTTTTTGGTTATTATTAGGCTATTAGATGATTAGTTAAACATGATATGCCTAAGAAGTTTCCTTGGTTTACCATAGCAGCTTACAGTGTTTGTGCTGTTTTTTCTGCACTCTTTTATCAGGGTTTCGTAGTTCCTCAGGCCGCTTTTCCTAATAAATTTGATTTTGTGTTTCTTGTACAGCTATTTTACCAATACTCTCAGTCTTCCGGTTGTAACTATGCTTTTGTTAAATATGGTTTTAACTTTCAATTTTTTGTAAGGATCTCTTGAGGAATGGCGGAAGAAATGAGTAACCAGTCGAGGTATTTGTCAAGTGATCAAACGTCATTGGACGACATTAAATTCAGCGAGCTTAATCAGCCCATTGATGTGTTCCACAGGTAATTTTGCTCTCCATAGCTCTGTTTATTTATATGCCTGTGTATAGATATGCCTCTCTAACTGTGTTGTTACATATGCAATTTATATGTAGCTATATTTATGGATTATTAACATTGGAAGACTCTCTATAAAGGAATGTGTGTTATTGAATTATGCTAGAAAGAGGCTAACTCGAATAATGTGTGTGCGATGTAATTCCTTGCAGAGCAATTTTTGTTATAACTTTAAAACTTAAAAAACTTGTTCATAATTAATGCCTTATTTGGTTGCCAATTTATATTTTATGATATATTTTTTTTCCTGTATATGTTTTTTCTTATTCGGTTTATTTTCTCCATATTTTGTTTCACTATTGTGTCCCCTGTCTAATTAAAAATAAGATTTATATTGAGTGCTTAATTGAATATATATGTTGCATAAATTAATGAAATACTTACCTCAATTTATTCTTATGCGAAGATGCATAGAGTTAGTAGAATATAATTTGATAAGGTTGATTTGGAATCGTAACGAGAATATTAGCATAACTATTAATGTTTAAATTATATGAAAATTTTGATTTATTTCTGGATTATGGATTCTGAAACTCGAAGTTATAAGTTGAAATTTGATAGTTTTATATCATGAATATGAATTCTTCATATTAAATCTGGTATTAAGTACCTTATTTTTTATATGCCTTAGTCACTCAGGTACTATTTTGTAATTAGCTCTAAACTTGTTCACCAGGCAGCCCGCTGAATTTTGGTTGAACCTGTCCGCGCCGGAGGTTCCAGACGGCAACAGGGTAGAATTGGGAATTTACAAGGCGCAGTTGCCGGCGAGTAATCCGGTGCCACAACAGCAGCCTCACGTGAAGAAGAGCAGGCGTGGGCCCCGCTCTCGGAGTATCGAGGGGTCGCCTTCTACCGGAGAACTTGAAGATGGGAATACCATATCTGGTTCGTCTATACAGATTATCTCTAACTCTCACACACTGCGGAATAATATGGTTTTAGCGCTGTATAGTATATATGGTGCATGCATGTGTGTGTTGTGTGTTTATGGTGCTTTTCTAAGGATAGATGGAACAATGTTGTACATTAATGGTGCAGTAGTATTATAATTTTAGCAGTCAACAAATAGTATTATTGTTTTTCTAAGTTTATTTTTCTCTAAGAGCATCTTCATATTTGATAATTGTGTATTATAGTGAATAATGTCATGTGTTGTTTGATCTTTAGATTATATAAATGAAATGTGTTTTGTGAATTAAATAGGTAATAAAKTTGTATGAGCAGGTCTGGAAAAGTAAATCTGTAATGGAAAGTAAATCTGTAATGAAATTTGATGTATTTTTTGGCCTACTTTAATTTTTTTTTAAATTTTTTATTACTTTCTAGAACGGTTATTCAAAAACCCGTTCTGGAAAGTATACTTTCCAGAACGCCTTTTATAAAGGCGTTCTCGAAAGTATGCTTTCAAGAACGCCCCTTTTTCAGACATTCTCAAAAGTGTACTTTCCAGAACGTCCATTTCTTAGGCGTTCTCGAAAGTACATTTTGCAAAACGTCCTTTTTTAAGACGTTCTGGAAATATACTTTCGAGAACGTCCATTTTTTAGGCGTTCTCGAAAGTGTACTTTTAAGAACACCTAAAAAATGGACGTTCTGGAAAGTATATTTTCCAGAACGTCTTAAAAAAGGACGTTCTGGAAAGTACACTTCCAGAACGGGCGAAACCTGCAAAACTGACTTTCTAGAACGACTGAATTTTTTTTTAAGAACGTCTCTGAAAAACGTTCTTGAAAGTCTGACATTCAAGAACGTCCTTCTGAGGCGTTCTTAAATGTCAGACTTTCAAGAACAGCTCCATACAGAACGCCTCAGCAGGGCGTTCTTAATCTGCAGAAACAGGCGTTCTTAAAAGCTGTTTCTGCACTAGTGAATCTTGGACTTCATAACAGTTCAATAAAATGTAATTTCTCGCCGCTTCGAATTTTTCTTTGTTCAAGAATCTTTTTCGCGATGCTACAAACATTTCACATATTTCATAAACACTGAAGGAACGTCATCGTCATCATCTTCACCATTTAGGCCATCATCATTACGAGGCAAATTTGTTTTTCGTAGAGACATGATCTTCAAATAGCACGAAATGAAAGTCGACACCTCTTCAATAAGATATGGGTTTGCTAGCGAGCCCTCGATGCTTGCCTTATTTCTCACATTGTCCTTTAGTTTGCAAAGAAARCTCTCGAATGGATARATCCACCTATATTACACTGGACCAARAATTCTTGCCTCATATTCTAAGTGAACTAGAAAATGCTCTATGGAGTRAAAAAAACTAAGCGAAAAGATCTTTTCAACCTTTGTATGAACACATGACAAARGTAGGCGTAGCTCTTTATCTCAAWRAATCTTAATCCTTTCATATCAARGCAACACCCCAAARTTGATTATTATCCATCTGGAAATRGAAMATCTTTTACCCATTCAGGAAAATTTTGACGGCTTATCRAATGTGTAARAAGTTTTAGGATACTTTCGTGATGCGTCTTGTTGTAGCCCAGGACGAGGACAATATTCATTCYATCCATCCCTTGATTTAGGAGTGTGTTTTATATTCRRCTTAACATTCATCACCACATTGAMCACATTATCAAACACGTTTTTCTCGATMTGCATAACATCTAGATTATGCCWAATTAAARTTGKGCTCCGGTATGGTAAATCCCAAAAGATACTTCTTTTTCTCCAACCACTTGATTTGTCTATGTGTTCATTGACGTGTGCTGCATATAGATCAGTATCTTTCAGAAGCTCCAAGCTTTTATCACTTCTAAAATCTTTATTCCCGACCGGACGCTCGTCGGCGGAGTCTCCGCCTTTTTGTTGGATAATCCGTTCCTGAACAAATTTAGCTATGTGTCCATTTAGCTATATTTTATATTTCTTTGATTTGATGATCCTATTTAATTTGACTATCTTATTTTGAATACATGTTTTAATTATTTATAGCTATTTTTTACATATTTTGTAATATTGATTTAAAATAGTATATATTAGTCTTACGTATGACATAAATAATTGCGCACACCAAGAGAGGGCGAGGGTTTGTGAGAGCTTTAATATTTTATGTTATTTGGAGTTGAATTGCATGTATTTGGATGATGAGGGGCTAATATATGCTTTTCAATCTCCAATTCTAGGAGTTTCTCGAGAGAAGTTGAATTATTTTGTGCGATTATTTATAGAATAGTGAAATATACATAACAATTATTTGTGAAATGCGAAGTTTTTTTGATTAAACTCATTGTCTTGAAATCTCGTTCATCATTGTTTTTATCTTAATTTTTCCTTAGTGTTCTTGAGTATTATGCTTAGTATTTTTATTTATTTAATTAATTCCTCATCTTTATATTCTTCCATAAATAAAAGCATTCCTATTATAATTATATTATTTGTTAGAAGTAATTTAGTGTTTGTGGAATAAGACCTTAGTAGTTATTACTATATTTGATAACATGTGCACTTGCAGAGTTAAATAAATAGGCTAACAAAATGTTCAATCAATTGTTTCAGCTTATCTAGGCTCTTGACCCTAGCTTAAAAACATGAAAATAGCAAGAAAGCAAGGCAAGTGCAACTAAGAACATAAATCATGCAATTCATAAATAAAAAATTAAAGCAAGAAATAAATGAAATTCGGAAGGTTCACTTAAAATTGAGACGAGATCTAATCTTTATAGCATAAATAAATCATAATTTTTTTTCAGAGGAAAATGACTTAAATCAAAGACTAGATCTACAAAACAAATAAAGCATAAAAGAGCAATTAAAGAAATGGACTTACTGAATCTTATTTAAATTAAAGGGAGATTTTCAATCGGTGTACGTAATAAAACCAAAAGCTCAAATCTTGAAGCAAAATATCCTAAAATAAACTCTAGATCTAAATATTGAGTTTGGGATAAGAAAGCGTCCCAAAACTTGAGAAAAAAGAAATAAAAATTTGGAAAATAAGAGTGTGTCTGAAATGTGAGAGGAATAAGACAAAAGAATGTAGCATTATGTCTTATATCATTTTTTCCTAAAGAGTATTGTATAATTTTTGGGTACCTCACAAGACTCGGAGATTATCGTAATCTAATTGATGTTCAAACTAATAAATATATGGATCGAAAATATTCAATAATTTTTTTTAATTTTTTTTTTGCAAATCGAACTATATTGGAATATATTTAAAATTCAAAACGATATAAGACATAATGCTACAATTATTGAATCTTGAAAAACTTGAATACAAATTATAAATAATTCATTGCCACTCAACAAACATATACAATACAAAAACGGTGTCAATTGCACAAAACCCTCCTCCTTACTTTAGATCCTATTCAAAGAGGCAGGAAATATTCCACAATCCTAAGTAAGACACTTCGATCCTAATTAAGGGAGAATTCACTCTCATTCGAGGAGAAGAGAGTCTCCCACCACGTGTGGAGAAGATATCGAGTTAATCGCTTTATTACGGAATGAAGGACACATTTGCCCTGAGTTGAGAATATCAAATCGGTATTTCGAAGGTGTCGTATATTCATGGGATAATTCTCATATAATACATTTAGATAATCAAAAATTCTCAAATAATCATTCAACTTTTTTTTAATCCCATTTAGTCAAGTATTTCCAATTCAAACTAAATTTACATTTAAATTATCAAAAATACCCCTACGCCTAAAATTATTAATATATAATTGTAATCTCCCCTTCCACCCAACACAAACCAAACCCTACACCCCCTCTCCTCACTCCACGCCGCTGAGTAACAAAGCAAACTCTCACAGCACACACAAGCAAATTCCGGCCGGTAACGGTGCACTACCTTCTCAACCTACGGTCCGGCCACCGCCACCACCATCACCATCGCGTTCGTCTCGTTACTCTAATCTAGCTCTTCTATTTACAGACAAAACAACCACCAAAAATAATTTTAAATCAACAACCTTAGTTCAGCCACCACCCGCACAAATTGTCGTCATCATACATACGCACCTCTACTGCTTTTAATCAATCATCGGTCGCTGGATATGCTGGTGGCGAAGGCGGCAGACTGATGTGGTGGAGTTCACGAGAATCTGTTCGGGGAGGAGATAACTCACATCCCTATTTTATTGAATGTCAATTGACGATTGGTCAAATATTGATACAATCACTATAGATGAATGATGGTGGATGTTGCAGCAAATCTGAAGAATATGTGCTGTCAATTAAGTGTTAATGGCGGCTGATGCTCATTTTTTATGGAGAGAAAGGACAAAAGCATAAGGTCATATGTTTAGGACCACCTAATTAATATGAATTGGGCCAGATTGATGGTTCATTAAGTTTTATTGATTATGAGTAATTGGGCCAGAATGATAATTCTTAAGCTTGGTGGGTAATTGGGCCAGAATGATAATTCTTAAGCTTAGTGTAATTATGCACACCTAGTATGAAATTCCCACAACTTAGTATGAAATTTGATAACGTAATTTTATGAAATTAATAATATGAAATTTGACAATGTCTTATGAGAGATTTCACAATGTAGAATAGAATTCCACAACGTAGTATGGAATTTTATGAACTTAGTATGAAATTCGATAGAATTACACAACGTAGTGTGAAAATTTATGAATGTAGTATGAAATTCGATAGAATTCCACAACGTAGTATGGAATTTTATGAATGTAGAATTTATGAATGTAGTATGAAATTCGATAAAATTCCACAACGTAGTATGAAATTTTATGAATGTAGTATGGAGCTCGATAGAATTCCACAACGTAGTATGAAATTTTATGAATATAGTATGGAATTCGATAAGGATAAACTTGTACTTTTATGTATTAGTTTGATTAAATTAGAAATTAAATGAGTAAATAGGAATCAATACTTTTCAATGGATTTTTTGGGAATAAATATTTTCCTATTGGAGTAAACGGGAATTGTCCCTATATTCATTTGATTAGAAATTCCAAAACTAAATATTCAATCAACAAATTTGTTAACTTATGTTCTATTATATACTATCCTATTATCACATATAATTAAATACTACTAAATACAATATTAATATTATGAATAAATATCATTTACATTTCTAATATGATTTGACATAAGGATTTTGAATCTTATAAAAACCAAAATTCTTACTATGCCACCGAATTTTGAATACCCCGAAATTCTGAATATCAGTACTCAAAACTCCAGTGAATGTTAGTCCAAACAAGCCTTAGGAGTGTTTTTTTAATTACATTTAAATAATTATATATTACTTAACATAATATAGAAAATATTATGTTAACTGGTTATTGGAGTAAACGGGAATTGTCCCCTATATTCATTTGATTAGAAATTCCAAAACTAAATATTCAATCAACAAATTTGTTAACTTATGTTCTATTATATACTATCCTATTATCACATATAATTAAATACTACTAAATACAATATTAATATTATGAATAAATATCATTTACATTTCTAATATGATTTGACATAAGGATTTTGAATCTTATAAAAACCAAAATTCTTACTATGCACCGAATTTTGAATACCCCGAAATTCTGAATATCAGTACTCAAAACTCCAGTGAATGTTAGTCCAAAACAAGCCTTAGGAGTGTTTGTTTTAATTACATTTAAATAATTATATATTACTTAACATAATATAGAAAATATTATGTTAACTGGTTATTGGCCCTCCTTTTATAGTTCAAAATAAAATCTCAGCCTTTAAACCCGATTGTGTAACATTTTGTAACATTTATGGATCATTCTATCGACCGCTAATCGGGTCGATAATAGTCTTCTTGAAAATGGCTTACAGTAGCGACCTCGTTATCGACCGCTATTGTGGTCTCTAAGGGTCTTCTTGAAAATGACCAAAATTATCGACCCAAATACCAAACGCTAATGGAGTCGATAGTGGTCTTTTGGGCTCCATTGATCTAGAGAACTTGCTCCAATAAGAACTCTCCTGTTCACTTTCTTTAGTCAGTTTCTTCATCTTTAAGCTCAATCTAATCAAAATGGCTCCAAAATCCTATAAAAATAATATAAAACAACCAAACATGTAATAACGTCTAAATAATAAGAATTAAAGAAAGAGATTTTAAAACGTATAAACAGTAGTTGAAATCTAATTTAATAAGTCGCAATATGTACGAGAAATAAGTGTTATCACTATATCCACACGTGTGTCTGATTTTATTTTTCTTTATTTTATTTCTTCGAGGATGAATAAACCTCTAGGTTTGGGGGAGTTGATAAACAAAGTTTTTACATATATATTGAGACCTATTTAGTTATATTTAATCTACTGTTTGTGCATACATAACTTTTTTTTCACTTCTTTTTATATTTTGGTTATTTTGTAGGATCTTCGGAGCTTATTTAGGCTTAAAAGAGTTCAAGAACGATAATAATAGAGAGATGGACCAAGACTAAGGGGAATAAGAATTCACCAGGCAACAACCAGAGCTGACCCATGCAGTCCACGAGTCAACGGAGCCTAGAGACTCACTATCGCCCCTATTAGCAGTCGATAGTGGAATCGCTAATGCATACCAGTTTCATGGTAATGCTTAGCGACCAGAGTAGTTGTCAGTACTTGAGAGCGGTCAAGGGTAGGCTTCGTTTACATTTGTATGATTAATTCAATGTATAAAACTGATAAAAGATAGTATTAACGTGAATAAGACAACTAATGTAGGTTATAAATAAAACTTTTAAATTTTAAAGTGAATAATATGTTTTAAAAATAATATTTATGATTCACATTCTAAATTTCTTAATTATTTTGATAAATTTTAAGTATTTTTATATTTCTTATATTTTTACGCGAAAATCGTGGATTTTACATTATCATATTTATTATAACTCTTAATTCCCAATGCATAAAACACTTCTTGATTTTTGTATTTAATACCATTTATTTGTTGCTTTTAAATAAAATAAAACTTTTTTGTCCTAAAGAGTATTGTATAATTCTTGGGTACCTCACATGACTCGGAGATTATCGTAATCTAATTGATGTTCAAACTAATAAATATATGGATCTAAAATATTCGTTGATTTTTTTAATTTTTCTTTTGCAAATCGAACTATATTGGAATATCAGTATTCAAAACTCCAATAAAATATTCCTTAGGAGTGTTTGTTTTAGGACTCTCAACACCCGAATTGAAATTTTGAATCTCAAATCCTCATTTATTTTAGGACTCTACTCAATCAACAACTTCTCACACCTAATTCTACACTTATCTCTTTTGTCACATTATCATTACATTTAAATAATTATTTATCACTTAATATAATATAAAAAGTACAACTACATTCAGTTTTTAAATATGATTTGACATCAAATACAATATAAAAATATATTACCATCCACTTTCCAGACAATATTCACTGTAAAAAAGTAAAAAAAATTAAATCGTACAACAAATAAGAATTATTAATATTAACATAAAAAGTAAATTATTTTAAATCTTACAATAAATAAAAAAAATTAATATTAGTAGGATTTTAAATATTAGGATTTATAATTCCAATAAAATCTAATCCAAACGACCTTAGTAATTATGTTACTCCAGAGTTAGTATCCCAACCTTGTTTCGGGTGAAAATAGACTTGTATACTTATTAATGTAAAATATTTGTGTTGCAAGTTAACTTGGAAATCCACATATAATTATGGACATATATGTCTTTTGACCGAGTGACATTTAAAATCACTCCTAATTTCACTACATAAAATACTTCTTTATTTATTTATTTTTAATACGGTTTATTTGTTATTTTAAATATTAAAATCAAAATAATCCTATTCTTTTTTCCTAAGTAGTGTTGGTATAAATCTTGGGTGGTGCACAGGATTTGAAGATTAACAAAATCGGACCACAAACTGAAAACTATACAAATGTAAAATATTCATTTATTTTATTATTTTTCTCAAATTGAACTGTACGGAAATATTTGAAATCCAAAGCTATATAAGACATAATACTATAATTATTTGATATTGTAATAACTTCAATACAAACGATAAATAATTTAGTCACTCAACAAGCATTTACAATAAAAATACGATGACAATTGGCACAAGTACCTCCTCCTTAGTCCTTATATTTGAACCTAGTCAAGGAGGCAAAAAATATTCACACTCCACACACATCAGGCACAAGCTACGACTCACACTTTTAAGATAATTAAAAAAAAAAAAAAAAGGAAAAAGACAAAACAAACCAAGTAGAGGCCCTCTGAAAACCCAAAAATTTCTTAATTATAAGATACATCGAGCATTTTATTCAACGCACCACAAAATGAGAAAAGGTAAAGCTATAGTAAACGAAAAAGACAAAAGAATGTGTGATCCTTACACCATCGGCAAAAAAAAAAAAAAAAAGGATTAACAACTAGACAACCATATCTTCAATAATCTAATGGATACACATATCCTGAAGATTTTCGAGCTAAGATAAAACATGGAAAAGTGAAGTACGGTTCTATGAGACAAAAAGCTATTTTGAAAGACATATCCTTGAATTGCAACAAAAATGGCGAAAAGACAGTTTTATGTTGTTGAAATCCTTTGATTACCACAGCTTAATAATGACAGAAAAAGTTCACCAACTATTATCAGCAGCAGTTCACAAAACTCATTCAAGTGACTTAACTCCCCAAAGTAGAATATACAATACTATATATAGGTGCAAAAACAGCAAAGCAGATCAAGGCTACATCGACTTGCTTCAGCATACAAGGAGATTTCAGTGATTACTCATTTCCCGGTTACAAGCTAAAGAACAAGATACGAAATGAAAAAGTTTCCGAAGATAAAAAAACAGATGCATGGCCAGAAGATAACAAAAATTGTGCTTACCAATGACTCATGCTCGACTTTTTCCCTTATCTTCCGATGAATTGTAGGTAAGCATTCCCATGGCTTTTCTTAGATGGTTCACGGTTCGTATGGGAACAACTTTATTTCTCTTAAAATCAAACACCTCGACGGGATATTTGATCAAGCTTTCAACCTTGGATTTACCTCGTTTTCCATTACACTCCCGGGTCAAGGTGGATAGTCTTGACCAGTTCTTCACGAGATCCTGAATCCAGGGAGGGATTTTCTGAATAGGCGTGTCACACCTGCTCTCAACGTACTGCATTACGTGATTAAATCTCAAAGCCTCAGGTACAAGTGTAATCATGGTTAAGACACGACTTGCAACGTTGGCCTCGGTATTTGCGTCATTTAAACTCTCTAAGCTCACTTTCGATAAATCCCGAATGGTAAGCTCCACGCAGTCCTTGCCGACTAAAGTTRTASTCRSYGRTTTATCTTCAAGYCTRCCATAATCCCTTCTCAGATTCATAAATTTGGAGCCATTAATATCCTTCTCTGTTTTATCCCCYTCCCTTAYCTCCAYCCAATCTCRTTTKACGCCTTTMACCCCGATCATATAWAAATCCGCATGCTTGAAGGCAATTTCAGCTGACCTATCKTCTTCTTCGAGTTCAATGCTAAAAAACGGATGTTCTATGTTCGGTTTTACCATCGGTATCCCGGCCACCGCAGATTCTGTTCCTAGAGTAGTACGCCATTCTGTAATGAGCTTTTTGTATTCTTCAATATTGTACTGACCTATAGAAAATGCTAAACAGCTCGAGAACTGAGGATGTCTGTCTGAAGAAGATTCACCCTTGGATATGGATGTGTCAGAAGACCCTGCTTTTGATTCCATTTACTTAACCTGTTAGCATTAAATTAACAAAATCAGACTACAATTGACCAAATTAAAAAGGGTGACATAGCCTTAATTAACAACATTAATGGTATTTGAAAACTACATTTATGTCTATAATTGTTAGACATCATTTATATGTCCAATAATAAAACTTGTACATTTACACACATCACAGTGTGCCACATTGCAAGGAAATCAGTTGTTGTGAGCATTTTTGGGCTAAATACACCCATGGTCTTACTATATACACCCCAGTTAATTAATATATCTATCAAAATATTCATTTCATTGAYTTTTTCAACCAAACATTACTTAGAGTTCGATAAGGCTCGAACTCGACTATTAATTTCAAAATAGAAGTTGAGCTCGAGCTTGATTGAAAGATAAACGAGCGACTAGCTCGATTGTGTTTGTTTTAATTTTTTCCAAACTAACTTCGGGATACCTCGAACAAACAAAATCCCGTCATAATAGTCTCACATATATAACAATTTCTCGAACAAAATAAAATCCCATCATAATAGTCTCACATATATAACAATTTCTGGGGCAAACGAAAACCTATAGGGTTATCTTATTTTATAATTATTTTATATCCCACACAATTACTAATACATATATTTTTATATTGTTTCCCATGAAAATAAAATGAATAGCATTCGCCAATCAAACATGATTTGACACTATTACAGTAAAACCTTTTTTAAAAATCCAAGATTTTAAGATTTTTCTATTTCTTTAAATCTTTTAATCCTGGATAAACCTAAAACAAAAATAACTTAAAGGAGTGTTTGGACTAGGATTCTCAATAACTCAAATTTTCAATATTCAACCAACGACTTCTTTCATTTAACCACACACTCATCTATTTTATCTCATCATTCTATTTAAATAATTAAATATTATTAAATATAGTATAATAATACAATATCATTCACTTTTCATAACATCAAATACTCATCCTAATGATTATAGATTGTACGACAAATACAAATTATTATGATTGATTGAATATTAGGGTTCAGTCCAAACAACCCCTTGGAATTTTTGGAATAAAAAATTTATCTTTATGAATGCTCGTGACTAGATCTGAAATAGATCTAAATACCATATAAGACCAAATTTGGGGTTTTGAAATTGAAAAAGAGAGAGAGAGAAAGAGAGAGCAATTTTATTTCACCAATCATACATGATTTGATCTAACTACAACACAATCTGAAATAGATCTGAATACCATGTAAGACCAAATTTGGGATTTTGAAATTAAAAAAGAGAGAGAGAGAGAAAGAGAGAGCAGTTTTATTTCACTAATCATACATGATTTGATCTAACTACAACACACTGATCAAATATGATTTGACATTGATGTAATATCCTTCCTCAAAAACTCAAATTTTCAAAAAAAAAACAAAAAACAAAACCATTCATTTGAACTTTATAAGTCTCAATAGAACAAAAACAAACACAAATTCGGGATAAAGAGTTCATTTTTATCGACGTGAGTGTGTGGATCTGAAAATCGTACAAGAGTAGATTTGGGGGTTTTGAAATTTTGAAATATAACATATATACACGCACACGTATAGCTTTTTATTTGGGGTATTTTACTATATTTAAGTTTAGGTATGGGCTATATTTAGCCCCCATGTTAGTATTCCTTGGCATTCTTGCGATTCATACCGAAGACGCGACGCGCTGGGAGAGAACCGGCTAGGAGGAGATGTGAAGCAGCAGGCAGAAACGGCGACGGCGGCACACCGGACTGAACATTCTTGCTTTTTTAGGGTTGATTTTTTTCGTAATGGGAAGAGAGGAACAAGCGAAAGAGGAGATGCTGATAGGTCTGTGTATAGGAAATTACAGTCTTGCCCTGATTTTGTTGTCTTTACAAATTGAGTGCAGATGTTATGAGCTGGTGAATTTGGGCCCCAAATGTTGCTATTTATATATATATATATATATGGGGGTTACTTTTATAAATTCCACAACCCTGAGTTGTTTTCATTTTTACAATTGTTTATTTATTTTTATTTAGCATCTTGTGTAAATTAAGCAAATAGATTTATAAAATTATTTATTGAATATCTTTCTTTAACACGTATTAAATGTTTTAAATTATGGTTCCTTAATTTGTAAAATTATTTGAGTTATGGAATGTATATTAAAATGATACTATTTGGGAGAGCTTTCTTCCTAACCAATTTGTTCACCGAAAATATTTACATATTTACATGAGATGAGTCGGTGAAATGAATTACAAAGAGGAGATATGAATCTAGAACCTTCGGAAGAAAAGCGTCAAACCAATTGGGCCGCCTAAAAGTATTCTATTTACTGGACCAATTCTATATACGATAATTAAATAAATAATATAAAAATAAATATAAATTAATTAAATGTTCAAAAAAAGTTAAAAAAATGGACCGGGACGCTACTGTGAATAGCGTCCCGCCTATTAAATAATAATAAAATTGGGACGTTTTCGTGTAGCATCCTGAACCATTTAATTTTTAAAAAAAAAAATTGGGGACGAATTGAAAAAAAAAGTTGGGTGGCCGGGACGATGTTGCCACCAGCGTCCCGTGGTCGAAATGTAAAAAGAAAAAATTAATGCGGGATGTTGGTGGCAACAACGTCCCGAGTCAGATTGAGAAAAAAAATTACTTTTTCGTCCGGGACGCTGTTGCCACCAACGTCACAGGTCAATTTTGCATAAAAAAAAATAATCTTACCTTTAACCCTAACCCTACCTCACGTCCCGCTCAGCAACATTTTTTCTTGTTTCTAACTCCCGGCTCCACGCAGACCAGCTCCCAGCTCACAAGGTAATTTCTAACTCAAAGTTTTTATTTGTTTCAGAAAATTAGTTACTTTATAAATTTCTAATTAATTGTCCTTAGACATAATCAATTATTGTTAGATGAATGAATTATTCATTTGTTGTGAAACTGGGTTTAGTTGTTAATTTTGTTGTATATATTGAATTTACATGTTTGTGAATTTTAGTTGTAAATATTTATGAAAATTGATTTGATTTGATTTTTTTTTGAGAAAAATATTAATTGTGTGAGATTTTGAATTTATTCGTTTTGTGTTTAGTTGTTAATTGTTTGTGAAAAATAATTTTATTTGCTTGTGAAATTATTAATCATGTGAAAATCTCAATTTATTCGTTTTGTATTTAGTTATAATTATTTATGAATATTGAATTTATTTATTTGTGAAAATATTTTTAATTATGTGAATATTTGAATTTATTTATTTTGTGAGAAAGTTGTTAATTATGTGAAAATTTTAATTTATTCGTTTCGTGTTTAGCTGTTAATTATTTATGAAAATTGATTTTTATTTATTTGTGAGGAAATTATTAATTATGTGAAATTTTAATTTATTCGTTTCGTATTTAGTTGTTAATTATTTATGGAAATTGATTTTATTTATTTGTGAGGATATTATTAATTATGTGAAAATGTTAATTTGTTCGTTTTGTATTTAGTTGTTAATTATTTGTGAGTATTAAATCTATTTATTTGTGAAAAGATTTCTAATAACGTGAATATTTGAATTTATTTATTTTCTGAGAAAATTATTAATTATGTGAAAATTTTAATTTATTCATTTCGATGTTTCGTGTTTAGTTGTTAATTATGTGAATATTTGAAATTATTCTTGAGGCATTTGTATATTGTAGAAGTAATCGCACATATGGCGAATATTTCTTCTGACAATGATTATGACATGTATGCATCAATGCTACGAGATGAGGGTGGAAGAACTACTATCGATTATGGAAATTTAGATCTCACCGAACATCCCCCACTTGTGATCCCGAACTATACCGCGATTACTTTGGACCGGATGAAGGTTGCGATTCTGAAAAGAGTTTAGATGAACTAGATGATGGTGATGAAACAAACGAGGAATTCTTTCAGTTGGGGGATAGTATACCAAATGAAAATCATTTTGAACCTACTGTTGTTGAACGTGGCCCTACAAACTATAAACGAGTTGATAGAGGATCAGAACTCTACAAGAACATACCATTTTTTGATTACGACTACGAAGACATTGATATTGATTTGCCAAGTATGCGTATAAAGTGGTACAGAGCAACCCAAAGTTTTGGAAAGTTGTTTGTAATTCGAAACCACTTGGGGAGAATCATGTATATATTCTGAATCAATTAACCAACGAATCACCTGAATGCGGATGTTGTCTCCGTGCTAATTTTCGTAAACGAAAGGGTGTTTGGGAAATCAAAAGATTGGGTTCTGCGCTACAGATGTCTTGCATCTCTTACATGTGATGATCACCCCAATTTGTGTAAAAACATGATTGTATGCTCATTACTACTCACGTCGAGAAAGGTCCGTTATATAGCGCTTTGCATGTTCAGATTGTTGTCGAACAAGAATATGGTTATAAAGTGCCATATCACAAGGCATGGAAAGGTTTGTGATGGGCTCGTGAAAATGTGTACGGATCGTGGGAGCAGTCGGTCCAATATTTACCAAAATACATGGAGGCCTTGCAGACGTACAACCCAGGGACAGTAGCCGAGTGGCTACACAAATCTTCGGGAATACCCAGTGTGCATATGTTAAGATTTATATTTTGGGCATTTCGACCATGTATCGAGGCTTTTAGACATTGTCGCAAAGTGATCAGTGTTGATGGAACTTTTTTGGTTGGAAAGTACAAGCACARGTTGTTGATGGCATGTACAATTGACGCAAWCCAARAAGTCTTGCCACTAGCTTATGCAGTTGTTGATCAYAGAGTTGTAACTCATAGSATTGGTTCCTTCACATGTTTGCAAAACATATTGTTCGCGACATGGAAGGGGTTTGTCTTATATCTGACCGACATATCGGACTACTTAGTGCACTACAATATTTTTTGTTTACGACATGTCTCTTCTAACTTTAATACGCATTCCAATTCTGTGAAATTGAAGGATATGTGTTTCAAAGCTGGAGCGGAACCCAGAGTTACAGTCTTCCATAAAATAATGGAGCAAATTAAAGTCATTGATCCAGAAGCATTTGCATACATGAATGACATTGATAAGAGCAATTGACAAAGTGCCACGACAGCGGCAAACGGTGTGGCATCCTGATGACCAGCATGTCTGAGTACATCAATAGAGTGATGAAACGTGCTAGACGACTTCCAATAATTACTTTCGTCCGGATCACATTGTAACGACCAAGTTTTTATTTTCTTATAATATTAAGCCCAATAATTACTCTATTTTTTTTTAATTATACTCTATTGTTTCAAATCCAATTGAATTATTTTGAATTATATTATTATAATCAAATTAATAGATTTTAGTTTTTAAAATAATTTCAATTTCTAAAATTATTATAATTTATTTATATTATAGTTATTTTTAATAATTTAAAATACTATTGGGTCGTTCACGGAATTATTTGATTTAAAGCTTAAGTCGTTATTGGGTCGACTCTTTTCGGACTTTAAAAACGAGCCCAACGACAAACCAAGTCCACTAAACCTCTACCCTAACTTTCCGAAATTAAGTTCTATACTTGGTTTATATAAGCAATCCCAAACCAACATCAATTTTCACAAAATTTCTGCATACGTCCGCAGTCAAATAACAGGTAAAAACCATTCCTATTTTTCTAAAAATTTTCAAAGAACACAAACGTTTTGATCCCAATCCCAACAGCCATCGTAACCGGATCGACTGCCGATAACTAATCATGACAACAATCAGCCCTGCCAAGATCCCAACACCCAAAACGATCATCGCTAAAATCTCCATCACAAAAACCGATACCCAAAACCGACTGTCGACAGAATCGCCACCGAACGGCCACCAAACTTTCAGTCACCCCGAGTCGTCGAACCACCACGACCACAGCCCGACTTTCCTACGACAAATCTCCACCATCCACCCAACGAACACCTCAGCCACCCGAAATAACGCCAACCCGAGCCAAAGCCCAGTTCACCAATTGGCTGCCTCCGTTCACCAACGCAGCCGGATCGCCACCAGCCACCACCACGACCGATCCCTRAAGCCCTCACCCAAACCACTCTTGGCCCGAACAACAACCACCAGTGGCCAACGAACCACCACCACCACCACCAGACCCGTACGAAAATCCCCGGCCGAGCCACCACCTGCCAACCCCCAATCAGACCCCTGTCCAAACCCAGACGGACCCACGGCCGATTCAAATCGGAGCCCAGCAACCCCCCACGTCGAACCATCCGAATCGCCACCCACGGCCCACGATTTCAACACCACCGGACAAATCGGTCAAGTCGCCATCACCATCTCAGTCAGCCCGCCGTGGCTGTCCGGTCGAAGTCAAAGGAGGGGTGGGTTTCGCCCGGGCCGGAGAGGGAGAGAGGGAGAGGCGCCTGGATGCCGTTCGCCGGAGGCCCCCTGTGTCGCCGATTAAGCCAAGCATCTGCCCAGAGCCACCGCCGCCTGTGTTCGCCGTCGAGTGGCCGGCCGTTACTGCGCCGCTTTCCTTTTTCTGGCTGAAGAGAGGAGAAAGAAAGAGACGGCCGAGTCCGATTTGGGGGAGGAGATTTCGCCACTGGACCTGAACGCCGCTGTACCCCAGCCACAGAGCCCCGCCGCCGTCCAATTTCTGACACCGACGCCCAAACGCCGGAGCTGCGCCATTCGCCGTTTGCCGACTGCGGTCCATTTTGTGAATTGGAAAGGAGGAGAGAAACTGGGAAGAAAGAAAGAGAAAGGGGAAAACGGGTTCTGGGGGCTTAAGGATGGGTTTTCTCTTTTAATAACCAGTGATTTCCAAAATATCTCCAATTGAACCCAAAAACTCTTACCCTTGTTCAATTGACTTCCAAAACTTTTATTCTTATTCGATTGAGCCCCCAGATACTTGAAACCCTGATTTCAGCCCCAAAACTTATCAGAAACTCCATCCCAGCCCAAAGAACATTCAAGTTATCTTATTTCCACCCTCCAATTTCAAGAACCTTACAAAAACATTCATATCTACCATTCTATTTAAATTCCATGGTCGAGCGTTCGAATCAAGGTTACGAATTCATTATCTTTTCAATTATTCCAAATTAAATTTTAAACCCATGTTCTAAGTTAAGCTATTATATTCAATGTAGGAAARGAGGGTTCTCGAAACTAGGATTTTCAAACACGAGCATCTACATTCGTATTTTCACGAAACTACATTTAAAGGTGGGTGATTCTAAACTATTTTCAAAACTATGTTTGTCTATGTTAAATGCAATTATATGAATTATCTATGTCTCAATGCAACATTCCATAGTAGCTTTCGAGCTAAAACCATGATAGTGTGTTGTAGCTATTCATTTATGGTTTATATGATTTCTTCTTAACATTGCCAAACGTGTTCTATGTTTGTCTATGTTAAATGCGATTGTATGAATTATCTATGTCTCAATGCAACATTCCATAGTAGCTTTCGGGCTAAAACAACAGTAGCTTTCGAGCTAAAACTATGGTTGGCCAACATCTATGAACGACTAACAGTGTGTTGTAGCTATTCATTTATGGTTTGTATGATTCGTGTTTAATGTTGACAAACAAATCCCCACGGAGCGAGTTGAAAGCTCACACCCGTTTTTTTACCAAACTTTTCAGGTTGAGGAGTTGGATGTGGTACGAGGCGGTGGATGCGAAGATGCTATTTTCAATGCTATTTCATTTTCCTTTCTATGAATTGGTATCTTAATTTTATGTCAAATTACAAATAAATATTGAGACTTGTGTTTCTATTTAAAACTCCTTGAATAGTCGAGTACTACTATTTTGATTCATTAAGTGAATCTCCTATTTTCAAATAAATATTTAAGTTTTATTCACGCTTCCGCTCAAATTATGTTGTGATTGTAGTTTATTGAAAACTCATGCCCTTGTTTTTGAAAGTTTTGTTTATGAAAAATCAGGTTTTACATTTTTCAAAAAATGGGGCGTGACACACATTTACCCAAAGCATACAAAATTCTTATAATCGCTTGGCCGATGCGACAAGAGTTGATAACATGCAACAATTTTGCCCTGATAAAATATATAGCATATTCAAGTCAAGACAGCATGCCGGGACATCTTACCAAGTTACGGGATATAAACAGGCGGCACAAATGGCTAAAATTTCACACGGGTCGATGGAGCAGTTCGTGCTTGAAACTTTCGAGTAACCTTGTCGAGCGCGGAATGCTCTTGTGGTAGATGGTTGAGTAGTGGTATTCCGTGCTCTCATGCAATCCGAGTATGCATCGATTTTAAAGTGAATTCTCGAGTTTACATCCAAGATTACTATAGCACTGCTGCGTATCTACGTACATACTCTGTTGGGGCTTTTGAACCATTGCCCGCCGCGGAGGACTGGAATGAAGCAAATTTTAAACTGGTTCATGATCCAGAAACTAGGAGACCTATAACCGTTGGAAGACTTAGGAGCAGTAGAATCCACAACGAAATGGACCAACCACAAGTACGCGCAAGATAACAATATCGTGCGCAAGAGGTGGCTAGCATATCACAAGGCGGTGGACGTTCTAGTTCCAGGCACCGATGTTAGATAAGACGATAATCTTTCCATGAGTCCGATGTTGTAACTCGCTTTGCTTTTTTGCTGACAGACGTTTGGCACTACTTGATGTTGTAATTCACATTGCTATGTGTATTAATAATTGTTGTTGTATGAATTCCTTAAGTAATATCTATCTTGATGTTGTAGTTCACTTTATTTTTCTACTGACAGGCATTTAACACTACTTGATATTGTAATTCGCATTGCTATGTGTATTAATAATTATTGTTGTATGAATTCCTTAAATAATATTTATTTGTTGTATGAATTTATTAATTAATATATATATCGGTGGAAAATAATATTTCTTTATTGCATATAATTTGTTATGACTTATACCCTGCAAATTTTCATTTGATATTGATTTTGATCGTTTACATGTATTTATCTTGCAGATGGGATCACCGCATGATGATCCGCTATTTGACCCGGCAGCATTTACATAGATTGAACAACGTTGCACGTGGTCATATTGATGGGATTCTTATGGTTAAGCGTGCAACATCTAATATCTTTTGGGATTTTGGTGATGAGGATAATATTTGCATCCTTGAGTTATGTCAGTACTAAATCGTTGTGGGTTTTACGGGGTCTCACGTTGTGGAGCGATTAGCAGACTAAACAACCATTTGATAACAGCACTGGTTGAGAAATGGCGCCGCGAGACACATACTTTTCATTTGTCCGTATGAGAGGCAACGATCACTCAACATGATGTTGTTATAATTTGGGGTCTTCCGATTGAAGGTGCTCCGATGATAGCTGATGATGTTCAGCATTCTAGGGAGTTGTAGGCTGAGTATCTTATGCATTGCATAGGCCTACAGGTTGATTATGACGAGGACATGAGAAGTGAGACTCGTCTCAACATTGATTGAGCATCTCAGAATCCACCACCCAGGTGATGACACGCCGCTAGTGCTGTCAAAACGGGGCAAAGCCCGTGGGCTGGCCCGTCAGCCCGTGTAAACGGGCGGGCTTGGACTGCCATATCCCAGCCCATTTAATCGCMGGCTTTTTTGGCCCGCTCCYTTAAACCCKCGGGTTTTCYCGGGCCYGYGG
>BMAC01000963.1:140285-152946 GCA_014905375.1 Phtheirospermum japonicum | reverse complement strand
CCRRTTTTTTTWAWTMTTTTTAATTTTATTATAATTTATAATTAGAATTTATATTGGTTAAATTTGAAGGCATATTTGTATTCTTTTATTTTCTATGAGCTCGTTAGAATACTTTAAATATTATAATAACTTTTTCTAATTTTTAATTTTATTTTTTATAATTTTTAACGTAAAAATAAGATTTTATAAATAAAAAAAATGGACCAGCCCGCGGGCGGGCTGTGGACATAAATTTTCTCAGCCCGTGAAAAAATGGGCGGCCCGCGCCCACCTCGTTTTGGGGCAGCCCGCGGCGGGCCAGAGCGGGCTAGCCCATTTGACAATGTTACACGCCGCAGGATGAGGTCATGAAGTACACGCGCGGGATTGCACTTTTATTACTTTGTTCATTATTGTTCCCGGTACAAGCAACAACTATGTTTCCATACTATACCTATGTCATTTCGAGGATGATGACACAACCTTAGGTATTAGTTGGGGTAGTGTTGTGCTTGCATATTTGTATCGTGAGCTGTGTTTGGTTGTGAACCCTGAGAGGAAGACGATTAGTGGTCCACTGGATATATTGCAGATTTGGGCTTGGTCCCGAATTTCATCTGCTAGACCACAGTCCATATGCCCCATGCTCGATCTTGATCAGACCATTTACATTTCAGTCGAAGACATCACGTTGCTTGTACAATTGTATGGTGCTAGGTATAATTTTTAACTGTAATACTCGCTATGCATCTATTATAATCATTCCGTTTTAATAATTTGACTTGAATGTTTACGTAGATGAATTTCACGACATAAACATACGCGGAGCGCTTGAAATACGTTAAGAGTATCTCAAGAGTCACTTAGTCAACTGCATGAGTTAGAGGTAGAGTACTAAATTAATTCTACTTATTTAATACGGCGAAAATTGATGATAATTATTGAAATGTGCAGTGGACATGGGAACCCTATGATATGAGTGCGCCTAAAATATATATATTTGGGGGAAGATGTTTGAGTGAAAATTGGCTGAGCGAGTGTCTACTCATGTGTTGATCAATTGTCGAGGTCCAGTTTCCCAATCGAGTGACCCGACAATTCGGTATATGCCAGAGCATACTAGATACCAGCATAGTTGACTTAGAAGCATTGCACAGTGTCTCTCGAGCATATGATCATTATGCTTAGTGGACTACACGTCACAGTGGATGGATTCATGCATGGCATTTACGAGAGGACACGAGGCTACAAGGCACTCCAGTTCGAAGAGGCGCGGGTACGGTGCGCGAATATTTCAGATGGTATCAGTAGAATACACATCGTTTCATCTCTCATTTGGAGAGACATATACAAAGGGAGGATATCAACCATTAGTCGTCAGCGTTCACGAGTCCATTGTAATAAATCTTATTCACTTTTTCCTCACTCAATGAATTCGATTATTTCTTAGATTTGATGTTCAACTTTCTGTGTTTTGTAGAGTACTTGGAGTCAGCGACTCGACCGTGTTGCATCAGACGCTAGAGATGAAGGTTTTGACTCTTATCTTCGTGTGCATGATGTGGTTCAATCAGTTACTGATGAGATGAGGCAACAACTTTGTATTCATGGGGAGCTACATGAGCATGCTCCAGATCTGCACATGGCATACACATAAGGTAGTGGAAGAAGGAGTATATTTGGTCCTTTCACATCCTCTCGTTGCAGGGCACCCACAGCTACACCCGGGCCGCCACCAGTCACCCATCCTGGTAAACGTGTGATTCGTTAATAATTATTTTATATGTCACTTCCATACGATTAATATTAAAATAATAAGTTCTTTTCTCTATTGAATATAGATACGGCTGTTCGATCATCATCTCACGGACCTCCTAACCCCAACAAGGGAGGTGATTACGTTCCTACATTTGGACCATCTGGGGTAGAGTTTTGTACTCCTTCATTTCTTAGGCAGTCGTTCACTGATCTTCTTCAGACTGGTCGAAGTAGTGGATTCCATAACTTCGCAGTTGCAAATAACATAGGCTTCTCACAACCACACCCCCATATGATACTCATTCCCATTCAAATTGTGAGTCATGCTAATGAGAGTTGCAGTATACATGCGGATGAGGACGAAGGTGACGAGCCAGTACCGATTAAGGAACCACCTCGTAATGTGCCACAGAGATTAGGGAAACAGTTGCGCCGTGACGAGGATACATTATCACCCCCCCACACACACACACAAGGACATGATTACGACCTACGTAAGGACAAACACCGAAAGGGGTGTGGCAGAGGAGGACATTTTTAGACTATTTCCTATTGTGTAATTTATTTTAATTGTGTTGAAGTTTCTTAGAGTGTGATTTACTTTTAAGTTTCTATCGTTCAGTAGTTATCAAATATATTAATCAAACAAACAACCATAAAATAAAAACATAAAAATTACAATCTTCCAAGGAGTAGCAGAAGTGATTTGGCGAAATAAAAAATAACACACCAGAAAACCATTACACAACGAAATAATAAACACATGATAAACAGATAGAGCATTGTTGGTAAAACAACATGCAACGTTCAACTATCTCCACTACGCATGTTTCTTGCCCTTCCCACTTCCACCCGCGGAGCTTCCACTATGGTTAGTTGGATACACATCTTCGAAAAGTACTTCCATTTTTATGAGCAAGGGTTCCTCATCAAAAGTATTTGAATACCTTTTAATTGGACAATCTTTTATTCATCACAAAAAGTTAGAATAATGAAAGACTCAAAGTGTCTGTAATAATTTAAAAGAGAGTGTAGAATTTACAGGCATAAACTTCTTTCGGACGTTATGATCACCAAAGACCATTTTCACATTCCCGTTCCAAACCGTACCAGGGGTCCAAATCAGTTCTTTGAAGAACCTGAAGCGGCTTTGAAGTTAGAAAATTCCGGCTATGACATCAGTTTTGGTAATGGCACGATCATTTTTGAAGCAGCATTTAAGTAAATCTTTGGCTTCCTTCAATCGGTTGTCTAGTAACGGTCCTTCATTTGGATTCCATCCTCGAATATCTTTTTCGGTGATTAGGAATTTCAGTAGACGTTAATCTCTAGTAAGTGTCCTCTTAGTGTTTTCTTCATGGCCTTAATCGAGTGTTTAGACCCGAAGTGTAGGAGGACCATTTGTATCGTTAAAGTGATTTTCCATTAGTTTTTTTTTCTTTCAAATAAGATAGAAGTAATTGATATGCATTTGCTGATGATTTATCCATGATTTGTTCCACTACGTATTTATAGCAAGAAGAGACTGTCAGATAAGTTACTAATCAATTAAAAATACATTTTTTCAATTCATCAAAATACGAGTTGTGCAGTTATTAATGTCCAGGGACATTTATTGAGATGATAAGACAACACTATTCATCAAAATATGATTTTGTAATTATTCAAGTGAATAGACAACACACGGACACTACAATATTAGTTGGCAAAGCTGCATTTCATTGATATTGGGATGCACAGTAATTGTTTGTGTTCGGTGACATTTATTAAGATGACAAGACAACACAATTCATCAAAATACGAGTTATACAATTATTCAAGTGAATAGAACACACGGACACGACAATATTAGTTGGCAAAGTTGCATTTCATTGATATTGGGATGGACAGTAATTGTTAGTGTTCAGTGATATTTATTGAGATGACAAGACAACAAAATTCATCAAAAGATGGGTTGTACAATTATTCAAGTGAATAGACACCATACGGACACAATTCCTTACTTAACTCATGCATCTCCCTCCCTCTCTCTCTCTCTATCTATCTCTCTCTTTATATATATATATACACACACACACACACACACACACACACACACGTGTGTGTGTGTGTGTGTGTGTGTGTATTTACAATAACAACCAAGCAAACTTAAGTAAATAGAATTTTTAATTGCTTGTTACTTTGTGCAAAAGATAAAAACTAATGGCTAACTTTGATGAAAACCATAAGAGGAATTTGAGAGAATTACTATAATCCTAAAAGAACCCCATGGACCATGCCCATGGAACGAGTAATTCTTTATTTTAATCTCCCCTAAAGAAAGTGTTGAAATGGGAGCAAAAAAGGGAGATAGAAGTTTAACTGTCATGTAGGTAACAAATGTACTCCAAAAGAGTTTTGTGTTTTCACCTTCGGTTGAGGATGTTAGTCAGAGGATCCAAGAAATGAAAATGAGGTTCAATTGTTACGAGGTGCTGTTTGCTGAGCCTGGTGTTTTTAGGGATCATGACCGCAAACTAGTTTGTGTAGATACCACTCTCTGCGATCACTTTACAAATGTAAAGTTCACAACTTCCTCTCTCTATAATGACATGATTGAGTTTTTTGTTGTAAATTAGATACATCACTAACTCTTTTTTCTATAAAGGAATACAATGATGTATTACCGTCATACAAGTACTACGTGTTAGAAGAGACACCAATTTGGAAATAATTGGAGAAAGCTTTTGGATGAAGCATTAATGTTGGGTTCGTCGTTATAAAAAAACTAATGTGTTTGTATTTTTAATTTTTAATTTTATATGTTCAAGTGTGTAATGAGATGGGATTAGGATGACCTCATTTTCATTGTGCAACTATGTCAAATTTTGTAATGTTTGAATGTGTAATCTTTTTTTTTTCCTTTATTTAACAAAATTACTTATTGGTCTGTTATCCAACCTTGCTGGTGACAGGACTACACATTAATCAATATGTTTTTCAACTTTTGTTGTGACAATACTAGACACTATTCCATACTTTTAAAAAAAAATTGTGACAAGACTACACATTAATCATGATGTTTTCATCTTTAGCTATGACAAAGACATACAATAATACAGTTGTTTTCCACCTTCACCAGCTTTAACATATTTAGTTTTGACAAGACTACACATTGAGTACAACTGTCTTGTGAAATTGTAACTCATCTATAAATTTTGAATATTGGTCTAGATTTTTTAAATACAATTCACTTATACCTTTGATTTTCTACACCGTCTAGGAATTATCATAACAAAAAGAAAAAATGAGTTTTCATCAGCCTAAAAATGTACCAAATTTTGATTTTAAAGAAAATTTATTTTTCAATGATAGAAATTTAACCAAGCGGAGTATCCATATGGATACTATGCTAGTTGACGACCTTCCTGAGAGTAATCTCAATGGAGTCTACGATCCCAAAAAAGGATTATGCATCAACATCACGTGAATCTTGTTGGACAAAATCAATGTTAGGTTTGGGAAAGACTTCACAATGGACAACATAACCTCTCGAGTTTAACTTCTTAAAAAATGATACAGGCATTTTCATATGATGTTGGGAAATGAGCATTTTACTTGGGATCATGAGACCAACAAAGTGCAAGTGCCAGAATGGCTTGTACATTTTTTGAACGACATGGCAGACGATGGTGAGTTTACTGCTGCATATCAAAAACATGGAGAACATTTATTTGATTTGATGGATTGGGTTGTTGTGTATGCTTATTTTTTGGAAATTATCTTTGTGTGATTTGTATATAGAATGGAGATACTTGGATATAAAAATAGGAAATTAGAGAGAGAAAAGAAAGGTACAGATGATAATTCCATAAGCTGCTCTCCTTTTGCTTTCTCCTTCAAATAAGGGATTGTTTACATCCAAAATGGGACCACTTAATAAAAATAATATCTAATTGCCCCATAAACGAAAACATATTACTTAACAAACAATAATGTAAAATGACATAATTGACCATCTTTTGCTTTTATCCATCCACGCGTCCTGCACCAGCACTGCCACTTGGCCTCCACATGTCGCATCCTCATTGGTCGCTTTCATTTCTTCAAGTTGACCATTTACCATTTGTTTCCCTTTCCCATATCGATTCCCATTCCCCATTTCCAAATTAGGGTTCATCCTAATTTTCCTTTTTTCCTGCGGAATCCCGATCTGGTTCACAACAATACTCCACGGATTTTGAGATTCTCGTCCTCGAGGATTGAAGTTTGGAAACTTGCGGCGAACATAGTGGAGATCCTCCCAAATGGCGGTAGGCGGTTCAGTGTCGTCCCAGCAAACGAGTATTTGGGACACCAACTCCCCCCGGCGGCGTGTTTCACAGGAATCGAGCACGGCGTAGGGCTGGAGTTTGAAGTTATCAACCGTATCAGTTGAAGGCGGGACTGCGCACACCGATATTCCAGGAAGTACTCTACCCTTGAGCAGGGAGACATGGAACACGGGGTGGATCTCTGAGCCTTCAGGTAATTTTAACCGGTATGCCACTTTCCCAATCTTTTCAATTACTTCATAGGGGCCATAATACCTTGATAATAATTTGAGGTTTTTTCTTACTACCACGGAATTTTTCCTGAATGGCTAAAGTTTAAGAAAAACAAAATCCACAACCTCAAAAGATCTATCTTTATGTGCTTATCTGCATATGTTTTTCATTCTTCGTTGTGCATGTATCAGATTCTCCCTTATCACCTCTGTTATGTGTTATCTTTCCTGCATGCTTGCCTGCACATCTTTGTTGTATGGGTCCAAACTGTAGAGTGGGGGTGGGTAACCATAGAGGGCTTGGAAGGGTGTGAGTTTCAATCCTGTGTGAATATTAATGTTGTACCAAAATTCAGCCAAAGGAATCCACTTGGACCATTATTTAGGGATCTTGTGGACCATGCATCTTAAGTAACCCTCCAAGCTTTGATTCAACCTCTCACTTTACCCATCAGATTGAGGGTGATAAACTGAGGTCATATCCAAACTTACCCCCATTAAATTAAACAATTTCTGCCAGAAGTTGCTGGTACATATCTTATCCCTGTCAGTTACCATGCTAACTGGCATCCCATGGAGCTTATATATTGTGTCCAAGAAGGTGTTAGCCACATCACTAGTTGTAAAGAAGTGGGATAAGGTAATGAAATGTGCATACTTAGTGAACCTGTCAATAACCACCAATATAACATTCTTGTCATAAGACTTAGGCAACCCCTCAATGAAGTCCATAGTAATGTGAATCCAGGCCTGCTCAGGGATAGGTAGGGGTTGCAGTAGACCAGGGTAGGCCCCCATCTGGTTTGTTCATCTTGAACACATCACACTCATTTACTGAACTAGTAACATCCTTCTTCATACCTGGCCAGTAAAATACCCTCTTTAACCTCATGTAGGTTCCCTGTATATGTGAGTGCCCCCCATAAGCAGAAGAGTGCATAGTCTTGAGGATGGATTGCCTTAACCATGTGTCTCCTCATTCAGGCTTTTTGTGCCTACTTATAAAAATGTATCAAAAGTTCAATAGCTTGCCCGAAAGGGAACGGGGTCGCGCGTAGGTTGGCAAATTAACTCGAGTTGTCTCTCGAGAAATATACAATCGGAATCTTGAATAGTTTGTTCAATAACAAGTAACGTATACAAATAGGGGGGATTTGATTGATGTTGATTAATAACTACGAATTTAAATAGCAAGACTTAATTTTAAAAACTAATTTAACTATCCTAAATTATCTAAATTATCAACTAAATTAACTAAATTAATTAAACTAATTAACCAACTGAAAGTAAAACTAATGATTAACTAAATTAAATTCTAAACTTTAATTAACTAAACCTAAATTATTTAACTTACTGATTAACTAATTACTAATCTTAAACTAAGAAACTGAAATTCAAAAACTGATATTAACTAAGGTATCAAACATAATTGCAGCAACTAAAAATAACTGAAAATTAACAAACTAATTTAATTACTAGCGGTTATAATTTCTAACAGCTAAATGTTACTGCTAACTGTTTGACTAACGGTTAACTGTAACGGTTAACAGAATCTTATAACGGTTAACTATGAAACTATGAATATTCAACGCATGAATGAACTTCAACTAAACAAAACATCAAACATCCAATAATAAGCATGAAAAATTGAAAATAAACTGAGATTAATAAACTAAATATATTCAGCGAATTCAGAAATGTAAATGAAAAGTACGAACATAAACTAATTATTATTCGAAAACTAAAACTAAAGATTAAAACTAATAAAACTAAGTAAAAGATTCAGAATACTTGCTATAGCTACTGGAAACTGAATGTTCTTCGGCTATTCCAAAGAGAAAAGCTGCAAATCGGTCGAGAAACGGATGAACGGCGTCGAACAGTCTCCGTAACTCGTCTTCGTCGAATCTCCAATTTCCTCGTCGATCCCTGTGTTTTGATGTTTTAATCCGACTCCAAACCCTAGGATTATGTTTATGGTAAGTACTTAGGGTTACAAGCATGCTGGAATTCGGATTAGAGGGTGGTATTTATAAGATTTTCGTAACTTGGGAAGCAAGCTTGTTTCTGCCGAATCTGGGCCCCGTTAACGGTTACAGCTAACTGTTATAGTAACCCTTAGCAGTAACAGTTAACTCATTTTTTTATCTCTCTGTTCTTCACTAACGGTTATGGCTAACGGTTATTGTAACTGTTAGTTGTAACCACTAACAACTCTGTCCACCTTAACGATTATAGCCTCAGCGCGGCTAAGGGTTTCTTAACGGTTAGCGGTAATGGTTAGCGGTAACGGTTACGACTAACGGTTATAGTAACAATTAGGACTAACCCTTAACTCCAAAAACTTGCTACTTTTCGCCGGAAAGCTCGATCCTCATCTCTCGATCATTGTACTTTATCTCTAATGCGCTGAGCTCTCCCGGTTACTTAGTTGTAAAGTGAAAAACATCAAATAATCCCTTATTTTTCATCAATTAGATCAAAACACGGTAAAATAAGCTGGAAGTCAAAATATACGAAATTAAGCTTAAATGGTCCAACTTATACCAAAAACACTAATAAAAAGAAACTAAAATACTACTAAAAATAACCACAAATACATGTTAATCAACTACCCCACGCTTTAATTGTTTGTTCGTCCTCGAACAGACGTTAATTTCAAAGTCTAACATAGAAAGAAAAAAAGTTCGAGTAATGAGTCGTGCATTGCTACATAGATAATTTTGAAAATATAGGCACTAGTCACGCAATGTCAAGCACTCCACCCTTATTACATTATCGCTTCAAAAACAATGTCATGCATCCTCTCAAAGGAAAATATATAGGGGTGATCACTCAAAGCACTCAAGCAGTTGTTGCATGGGAAGTATATACACTCAAATCATACAGTTACAAGTACAATAAATAAGCACCGAAAATCAATCTCTTCTTAACCGCAAATTAAGTGTGTTATCGAACAAAGAATCGGAAAAGGTCTTTACGGGTTGTAATGTAAGGCTCTTTGGATGGGTATGGAATATATAAGTCGTGTGTCTAACTCATGATCTAACGTGATCAATAACTCACTCAACCTATCTAATCACGAAGCAAAGTGCTTCACCTCGTTCAAAAAAAAAACCTCACTAAACACTCATAACGTAGCCTTTAAATTTAGGCAATTTCTCAACTCGTAACTCTAAAACCGACTTGTAGCTCAACCACTTAAACACAATTGAAGCTTATAATGTGCTTCTTATTACAACTCAACTCTTGGCCTTTTATACATTAGGCTTCATAATAACATAAACAATAAATCTCAAGCTTTAATAAAGCGCATAGGCAATGACTAACATAATTCAACTAGACTCGCCATCCTTCTTTTTCTTTTCTTTTTCTTTTTTTTCGGATGGTGGTCTTTTATTACAAAAATCAATAAAATCATAAATTCCTAATAAAAATTCCAAAACTCTAATAACCAATAAAAATAACGAACTCCTACCCCACGTTTTTAATGGTTTAGTAGGGTTCTACTCAATAAAATCACTCAGGGCTATAGGCATGGATAATTTGGCTATGATTGGCTCATTCGAAATTTATAGTGGCTAAAGATTTATGGATATGGCTGGAATAGGGTTTTTTTTCTGTGCCTTAACCTCATTTTCAAAATCAACTACACACAACGGTTTCAAAGAGATATCAAGACTGAAACTTATTCAAGCACATGCAATGATGATAATCACTCAGGCTAATCACAGGCTTTTTGCATGAAATTTTTTTTTTTTTGAATTGACGCTATTTTTAAGGTTTTGCGAAATCAATTGCGTCCAAGTACCATTTTACAATATATAAATATAAATTTTGAAAGATTTATGCACTTATACATGCTCAAAAGACATGAACCTCAAATCAAACATAGTTAACTTCGACAGGCAAGCCATACAAACACAATTCAGCGCAGAAATAGCAATCAATCACGTAAAATATTAGCTAAGACAAACTCACGAAAATTCTAAATTTTGCACAATTTCAATTATAAATCACAACTCAACCATCCCCCCCTCTAAAAAAATGTGGCAAACTCCTGGTTGCCATAAATATAAAGAAAATAAGCGCAAGGGAGATAAGAAAACATCCCTGAAAAATCGATAGTTGAGCTTCTCCAAAAGTACTCGTGCCATAATTCCTCATCTTGAACTCATGATTGGATTGTCTTAAAAGAAAAACGATTGTAATCAATTTCGTCGCGCAAGTGCCCGGTGGCACATCGTTTGGGATTTGAAATGGCCAGATTGCGGCTCAATATCGAAAATGGCTGGATTGCAACTCATCAAAAGGTTGTCGGACTACGACTAAATTGGGTCGGATTGCGACCTCGGTTGGTGAAAATGAATTTCGTAAAAATTGGACGGCAGACGCGAATAGCGGCAACACATAGCAGTTAGGTGTTACCGTTAACCATACCGCTACGTTCTCTATTTTAAGGTCAAAATCTGCCTCCTTTTCCAACTAACGGTAGCTATTAGCGGTTGCTACCTATCGTTAATATGTATCGTTATCCCTGGTTGCTGCGGCTAGCGGTAGCGGTGATTGTTAACGGTCTGGTTTAGTGGTAGCGACTAGCAGTAGCTATTACCGCTAAGTAACAGCTAAATGTCCTGTTCAGCGAGTTTTCGAAATATCTGCACATTAACGCACACATAAACGTACCACGGAAATTGACACAATATAAAAATAGAAATAAACAAAATAAAAATCAAAAGACAAATTAAAGAAAAGAAATAGAAAACTAACGAACTCTTGGGTTGCCTCCCAAGAAGCGCAACATTTAACATCATATGCTCGACGTATTTCACTTGATCAATCTCTAGCCCGTGGTGGGCCCACGAACCCCTTCTTGCTTCTATCTCGACTCGTCATATATTTCTCATGATAAGGCTTAATTCGATGCTTGTGGACTTGGAAATTCGACTTGCCACGCTCATCGTATAGAGTGGCAACTCCATACTCATCCAACTCCTTTATCATAAATGGGCCACTCCAGTTGGCCTTGAAGTCGGTTGAATCAAATTTACGTTCGGAATTAAATTGCACTAATTGACCAACCTTGAACTTCTTATCATTAAATCTTTTATCAAAAACTTCTTTCGACTTCTTCTTCCTCATCACCCAATCCTTACTAAACGCCTCGCCCTTGTCTCAGCACGTTTTAAATCATTATAAGGGTCGAGGAAAACATTCTTCGAACTTCTATGCGGTGGCTTCGTCTCCTTCTTTGACTCATACTTTGAATGATCTCGTTGTGGCCTCAACTCCACTTTTGACTCGTTTTTAGGTGCGTCATCCTCTATGGGCATATCATCATTAAATTCACCTACAATATCACATAATTCAATACCCAACAATTCCATTAAATCCTCTCCGCTCAAGTGTTCCTCGCCATCCTCATTATCAAGCTTGTCAATCGTGTTAATGCTTTGGATTTCATGGACGCAAGAATCGATTAGATCTACAAATGAAAAATCATCTTGCATAAATGGTGAAGGAGTGTTATGGATGTCTCAAATCGAAAACGTCACTGACTCTCCCAAGATGGACATGGTCATCCTTCCTTTGTTCAGGTTTATTAAAGTATTATTAGTTGACATAAATGGACGTCCCAATAAGATGGTATGCTCCTTGGTCTCGCTTGGTACTTCCCCAACATCTAGAATCACAAAATCAATAGGGACAACCAGCTCGCCAACCTGCACCAAAACATCTTCAACAATACCCAAAGGCCGCCAAATCGACCGATCAGCCAATTGTAGTCGCGTAGTGGTAAGCTTCAATGCCCTAAGATCGAACTCTCTAAATAAAGAATAAGGCATCAAATTAATGTCGGCACCAAGATCGAGCATCCCCCTGGCCGTTTGTCCATTCCCAAGGGAGATAGTAATACAAAAACTTCCGGGATCCTTTTCCTTGGGCGACAATGGTTTCTTGATTATCGCGCTAATTTCTTTCGTTAATGCCACATGCTGGGTTCCTGCCAAGCGCCTCTCTCGTGACGCTAGTTCCTTGAAAAATTTAACGTATGCGGGCATTGTCTTTATCACCTCTAGAAGGGGAAGGTTAATATTTACATTCTTCAATAAATTTTTCAGCTCCATGAATTTCTTATTTTCCTTGGCTGGACGAAGTCGACTCGGGAAAAGAACCTTGTTTCTGATAGGCGGTGCTAACTGCTTTGGTTGCTGACTCGGAGACTTGGTAGAATCGTCATCTATTTTGAGAGTGGGGTCTTGATTTGAAAACTTCCCTTTTAACGACCCAGGAATATAAGGATTTGGTGACTTGTGCACTTGGTCCATTGGTTTAGGGTCGTCATTCGTGGGCGAATCCGCAATTGGAATTTTTGTGACCTCTTCTTTCTCCTTTTCG
>BMAC01000963.1:95792-127054 GCA_014905375.1 Phtheirospermum japonicum | reverse complement strand
TCCAATATTTTATAAAATTTCTATACTTTAAGTAATATGCTTATTAATATGCGATTAAAATATATAATTTTATCAAATACCATGATTCAGGGTTGATTGGGATGCTTTTTTTTTTTAAAAACTAATGATTCCGGTAGCTTATAAAACTTCATTTCCACATCTCAATTCAAATCGTACACATAAACCTAAACCGAATCATGGGATCAAAAATTTATAATCACAAATCAAATCCAAAGTTTATATGTCAAAATCATATTTTGTAACATTTAAGAACGAAGAGAAAATTAATATGGATAAATATTTATTTTAAAATATTATATTTTAACACGGATAAAGATATAATCTAATAAAAATAAATTAGTATGAGTATTATGAGTAAAGAGTCAGTGTTTCAAAATGTGTATCGCTCACACTTTGCATTTATCCCAAACATAGCATAATATCGTTGAACTATTTGAACACGTTATTATAATATTAAGAAAATTATATATATATATTTTTGAGTTATTTTGAATATAAAAATAATTATTTTTTTCTCAAAAATATAACTTAATATATAATATCAACAAATAAAGTATAAGTTCCAACAAATATCAATTCATAAAATACAATAAAAATAGAATTTTCTAATAGTACATATAATTAATATATAGGAACAAGTAATCAAATTGATTAGAACTATTAATCAAATAATATAATTAAAAATGATATGTTAAATCCACTAATATAGAAATACCAACCAATTACACGATATAAATTAAAAAATTAAAACTGTGACACTTCCAATTTATTGCAATAGTTATTGGATTTTAAGAATTGTGATATATTGCAATAGTTGATAGTTGGGTGTGAAAAAGAAAAGAACGTGAGAAGAATTTGAGAGAAAAAAAGATTAATAAAGAAAATAAGGCTTGCAATAATTGATAGTTGAAATGCGAAAAAGAAAAACAACGTGGGAAGAGTTTGAGAGAAAAAAAAATAATAAAAAAGAAAAGGAACAGTGGGAAGAGTTTGAGAGAAAAAAAAAATTAATAAAAGAAAATACGTCTGACACAAACCAAAAGAAAAAAAAAATTTAGAGAGACACGTGGCGGCATAGAAATTTCAAGTTGTATTCTTAAATAGTAAAATACCAGCACAATACCCGTGTTACACACAAGTATTTAGTATTGTAATATTTAATATATAGTATATATATATATATATTAATGCAAAATCTTCCTAACCTATGTGTCTGCTTCTATGCTTCGCAAGACAAAAACAAAAAACTCACGAGTATTTTTGTAATTTTGAAAGTTAAGTGGGTTGTTTTGTAATTAGGTCAAACCTCAAGGGTACTTTTTGTAAATAACCCAAAATAGCCAACTTTACTTGGTCATATACGGACATGTGTGACAATTAAACACATAGATATTAATTGCAAAGTGTGGAACACTGACAATTGACACATAAATTACGCTATCAAGCACAACAGACGATCTACTTTTACTACTACCAATTTTCCCAAAAGGGCAACAAAAGTCTATTTCTAAATGAATTTAGGAACAAAATAACAATGAACGCCGAGTAAACTGATCTGGTTAGGTTATGAAAATCAATGTTGCGAATAACACAAACTCCCTCCGATTTTCAAATTAAATGCCAATTTGGAGGAATTGGCACATATTAAAGAACAAGTCAAAATATCTAATATAACCTTAATCAAATGCATTAAGGTTAGATGGAAAAATACTCATAATGAATGCATTCACTAGGCAAATCAATGGATCTAAGGGTAAATTAGGGAGAAAAGCTAAACTTATGCCTCGAAATTGTAAAATGTCGTTTATATCGCCAAATATTAAAATCTCTAAAATGTCATTTAATTTGGATTGGAGAGAGTACAAAATATGACGGAAAATCAGATACACACGATAAGCATTAATATAATTACTAGTCCTAGAATCGTGCTAAACTGCAAGAACACTTACGTAGGTATGTTGTAGGTAAAGGGGATAAGGGTATTGGGTTGAAATCCAGCAATAGGTTGCATGTATGGCATAACTGGAACAGCATATAGGCCGGGCCCACGGTTGATTTGCTCCTGGTCCTGATACTGAGGGATTAACCCGGGAACAAACGCAGGATACATGATCGGGAAACTTGGAATATTCCCATTTGATGGTTTTGAGCCATTGGATGTTGGAACCTTAAGATATGAAATATATACAACAAAAATGTATACATGAGATTTCACAATAATTAGACTCAATAATTATATACTCATTGATTTGTGACATAATTCATGAAAGCAATTAGATCAGAGTACATATATATCCAAAATTTCTACGTGAGATTTCACAATCAGCATTTATTGTGAAATATTATATAAACAGGTCGGAATGCTAAATCGAATCAATAAATATATACTCGTTATTCGATCCGAATTCATAAAAGCGCATTCTTTTGATTCACTAGACTAAAAAATACACCTACAATGCGCTTTGAACGTTCAAGTGAAAAATGCAACGCATGCAAAAGTGGTTTTATATAAAGAAACAGATTAAACGTCCAAACGCATTAAATTGCCCTTTTTCGCTATCCACACGATATGGTTATAATTTATCCCCTCTTTTAATTAACTGAAAACCCATTAACAAAACCTCGTATCATCATTTTCTTGTTTCAAATTCTACGTGATAAAGTTCGATTTAACAAAGAAAAAAAATCAAAATCATTAAACAAATATCATCAAAATTTACCCAAATCAAGATTCAATCTTCCCCAAGACTGAAAACTATTGAACATTTAAAAATCATACACAAAATTAAAGCTGACACAACCACAATAAAAACATAAATGTTGATATAAATAAGCAAAAACACATAAACTTACAAGAACAAAATCCAAAGAAAACAAAAATTATTGAAAATAAAGACTTGCAAATAAATGTACCACCGAAGAAAAAGAAAAATAGAGAAATAGAAAAGCCAGATCAAATGAACAAAAAAACCCAGATTGACAAAACCCAAATCGAAACATAACATGATGCATCCATCAACGGACTTTGGGCATAAACCAACATATACCTAAATCAAAACACATCATTCCGCTTAAAGACGAGATTTTAAGTTGTAAAAACAAATCAATCATGAAAAAACAAGAATCAATTGAGAGAGAGAGAGACCTGAGAAGATGATTGATCGAGAAATGAGGCTGAGGAATGAGTTTCGGGCCCTTCCGCCATTGCAAAGTCTAGTTTGAAGACCCACACAGGTGCTTGTAAATTGACAGATTTTTCGATTGTACCAGTAATTTTGTTTTATTTTTATTATATATATATATTCTATATTTATAATTATAGAGAGTTATCAGCTATACGTGTAGGCACGTGCGGTCTCCAATAAGACTGCGCCACGACTGCGTTTCAGGGTTGGCAGGCTCCAGGAGACATGTACAACGGTTGCAGGGTAATGTACAACACATCTTGGAAATCTGTGTGTGTGTTTTTTTATCACAAATGTAATAAAATATCCATAATCGGCCTTTAATTTTGTAACTGATATTTCGATTAAGAAATTAGATTTTTAGTTTTTTAATATAAGACCCTAATGATAATTACTAAAGATTGCGATATATGTGTGATTCAATCTGAGTTATTTAATAGTAATTAAATTTTTTGATTTGTTTATAGTACATATTGTAAAACGTGATTAGTTAGTTTATGATTAATTTGGAATCCTCTGGGAGACAAAAGAGCTAGCACTAAGCGTATTTCCAAATCTAATCCAATTAAAAATCATATCTTGGACCATAACAGCTATTGAAAATGTCTTCTTTTTTTAATGGCGCACCCGAATAAAGAAACTTGAATAAGAGTGGTTAAGCTAGGTTATTTGGTCGCATTATGCATTTGAATGCTTGGTATAAATTGTTAGTATTGAGTGTATGAATTTAAAACATAAGAAATATTAAGATTTATTGTGATTGTGTGGATAATGATCCGAACACGATAAATTTTACTCAAACCTTATAATTTCATACTGTACTCATATCAATCATTCATGTCATACATTAAAATGTCACTCTTGCAACCCTAATTAGTTGTAATACTTAAATACGAACGTCGAGTTTCATAAATTTTTTTTGGTATGAGACGCCATAGAAAACCTGCTTCTTTATTAGAAAAGCCAAAAAAAAAATGTCTGTTTATATTTAATTTCGTATTAATCACTCACCCTTATATATTTATCACACATCTCTTGCTTATACATATAAATTTATAATTTTATCATAAAAATATAATATATTCATAGCCCGTTTCATATAATATTTATCTGAGGTCAAGATATACCACCTTCATGTTACTAGGGTTCTAATTAGTTTGTCATTAATACATTTGTTGTATTATGACTTTCAAGTTTTATTAGACTATTTGTTTTGGTAATTTATTTGAATATTTGAAATAAAACCATATATTGTATTGACGTGCTTGATTAAATAAAATACAGCAGTTCTGCTTATTGTATTCACATGCTTAAATAGGCCGATGAAAAAAACAATATTGAATCTAGGACGTTGTACAATCAAGTGCACATGGAAACTGGGCCACCTCTTAGCTCACCATCCCCCATCTATCATGAACTATATTAGCAATATATATATATATATATATATATATATATATATTATCATCAACAAAAATGCAGCTTATCCTTTTCACAAAATTATCTTTTCTTACTTCTACATAGCTCATTCACTCTACATCTAATTGCTGCAATTCATTTGTAGTCCTAAATTTAAAAGCAATTATTTATCTTTCAAACATTAACCCCAGAATATAGGACAAATTACCTCGCAAAAACTAAATTGTGCTCGTCTTGCTTCTCAGTAAGACAAATAGAAAAACTAAGGGTGCGATTGGATATCCTTTCATTTCGTTTCGTTTCGTTTTGCTAGATAATAGTGAAAGAAATATTTTAGGAAGATGAAATTTTTTTGAAGAAATAATGATTGGGTATGATTTATATGACTTTTGATAATTGATTGAATATAAAATTAATTCAACTCATATTTTTGTATAAGTTATACAAATAACCAATATAAATATATTTAATTATTTTTACAATCCATATGAAAAGATAATTTTCTTATTAATCAAACTAAAACCTGCTCTACTAACACAATTTCTCTCTAGAAAAAATTTCACTCTTTTTTRTTTCTTTCTTTTTTACTATCTACTTTTTACAGTTGGGAGAAAAAAAAACACTCACACACACTTTCCGCCATGGGTGCGTACAAGGCCACGAAAACAGTGATGCCGAGGATCCAAACCCTAGATTCGGATAACGCATCGAAAATCATGGGTTACATACTGATACAAGACCAAGGCGACAAGGAGATGATACGGCTAGCTTTTAGCCCGACGCCCTTTTGCTCTCTTACATCAACCAGGCCAAGGCCCGTTCGGGCCTCCCTTCAAAGTCCCCTTCTCCAAACCCATCACCCTTCTTTTCCCACACCGTCCTGCCAAACAACCCCTCTTTCCCCCACAATCCGCCCAGAAACATGATAGCCAATAGCAATGGCGGCCTCCACTTGGKCCGGCCCAGGCCCAGGCCCATCTCGTATGCTGCTACCGTACTGAATAACAGCGAGTTTGGCGATGAGTGCCATCAGTACCCGTTTCTCGACAACCCGGGCGTGGATCCGATTATGAGCCCGTGCGGGAGAAGTGATTCGCTGGTTTTCCCTTATGGCGGGCCTAGTTAGGCGGTGAGTAGGTTCAAGGGTGTCAGAATTTGTGAAATTGGTTTATGGCGAAAAAGAAGACGTCAATGCTTATGTGTTTCGTGGTGATGATTTTCTGAATTGAGTCGTAATTGAGGGTTTTGGTTGATTGGATATGCACCATATTGCTATGAATGGACGGTGAAATGAAGATGAAATTGGGAGAGAAAGGGTGAAAATGAGAGAGAGAGAAAATGAATTTTTTTTTGGATATTTTTCGTATAAAATATTACCTTTATAACCATTCATTTTTCCACCCTTTTTTGTTTTGCCAGCTGGACGAAAAAAAAGTTCCGCTTGTTTCCAAGCGCACCCTAAATATCGTAGTGCTGATTCATTTCTTTCAGGTATATTTACTATTAAAAAAAAGAGAGAGAGAGAGAATAATAATAATAACATAAGGTTTGGCTTAATTACAAATAACTCCACTCATTCTTCAAAATTAAAGGCACCCCTTAAAGTGCTGCAAACAAGGCAACACAGTATAAACTTTTGCATGAGAGAGTAATTACTGCCATAATGGCCGAGAAATAGATTAAAATTAATTGCTCAGCTTGTCAATAATTTTCATACCCGCAAAAGAAACTTCACCTGAGTGCTAAGACACAACATAATTTTGCAAATACAAAAGGCCGCCATTCAGGTAACTGATGCATTAGCTGTCGAGCAACCATGATTAATAAAAAACACATATGAGGTGAACACCTCAGGCAGTCAACTCCATATGCACAACAACGTTATCTGCTTGCTCGTTTACTGACTCGTCATCCTCACTTCTTCTCTTACCTTCTGCCATGCTTGGGGGATATATATACAATGGTCGAAAAAACTGTAAAAATCAAAACGAAATTAGGGCAAAACGAATCGAAGCTTCCACAAGATGTGCGCAAATATGTTTCGAAAGGTTATTGACTCGCTCACCCTGGATTTTGATGAAAGTTATTCTTTCATCCTTCCTCATCTTCGGTGTTAGATGTGTCCTTGTCTTCTTTGTCTTTACGATCTTGAATTTTAGCTGCCTCCAATTCTACAACTGGGATAGGATGTACCGGTGAAGTCACTGCATTACGAGAATTTAACCCACGACGTTTCGGCAATTTAATCAAGTCAACACTAATTGACTACGCACTTCTTGAAATCTATTGTGTGTGTGTGTGTGTTTTCCTAAAACGAATCTCTTTGACGAAAGAATTTCAAAATATATTCGCAATTACAAATAATATCCCCTTAATTTGAAGCCACCGGACTAAATGAAGGGTGGTAGCTTATTCAATCAAGTTTCAATTGGATAAAAAGATACGAATACCAGAGGAATTGGGGAAATAAAGAGATTTTATTCAGGAACTAATTCAAAATTCACAATCCTAATTGCATCGCCATCAAATTCAATTTCACAATCCCACCACTCTAGATCAAATTACAGATCAAATTTCGATCTCTCCATATATCCATTTCAATCGTAAACAGAATCGAGATCAAATCGATTACCTTCGATGTAAAAAGAAGAGGCGGGCCATCCCTTGGTAGAAGTAAACGACATATTCTCATCTTCCGACAGCAAATCAAGCGGTAGCCCCTGGTTCCTTTTCACCCTCAAGGCAGCCAATTTTCCGACGACATCGATCATGCTTTCGGCGCGGTGCTGGGAAGCGGCGCCGCTTCTGCGCACGGAGGAGGCACGGGGCGGGACCCAGTACGAGTACCCGGGGAGGAAGGGGAGCCAATCCGGTGCGGAGCGGCGAACGATGATGTTGTGGATGGCGTCCTCGAGCCTTTTGATGCCGAGGGCGATGATCTCGGCGGCCGCCTCACCCCCCGGATCGGCCGACGAGGAGGAGGCCTGGTCGATCTCCGTCACCTCGTTAAGCTGCGRGCGGCGGCTTTTGCTGGAGTGGTGGCGGTGATGGCTRATTAAGGCGGCGGCRGGATAATGGGGAGAGGAACGGGGCAGGGATTGGGAGAGAAATCGAGACATGGCCATCGTATTCGGATGATGATGATGAAATCTAGAGAGAGGGATAGACGGAGAGATGAAATTTGGGGAAATTGGTTCCGATTTATAGACGAAGTTATAAAGTGCGTATTTGGCTGTTTTTATGGTATGGATAAAGAAGCAAGGCAAGAAGGTTCATTTGTTTGTTGGCAACGGGTGGGTTTCACCCGGCTTACCGGGTCTCCGCTCCGATTCATTTTATTTATATGTATTGTTTTTGTTTTTCAAGGACCGTGTATGTATTCCAATTTTTTTTCTAATCAAACGATTTATTCTCGATTTTTTCCTATGTTAATGAAAATGAAATATTTTATATTTTTTCTCTAATTTTAAAATGTATTAATAATAATATATACTTTTTAAGAATAGCTTGTTGAAAACTGATCGTGTAATATAGAGAGAATATTATTGTATAATATGTTTAAATCATGTACATGAATTTAAAGGCTAATGAATAATTCTGGAATTTATGATTGGATCCACATTGTTTAAATCTTTTCTTCTATTCTTTTTATTTTTATTTTATAATTTTAGTCAGGATAATGTAAAACTGACTAGCCATAAGGTAGTTGAAAAACAATTTGTTTTGTTTACTTTTTCGAAAGTCAAATCCAAAACTTCAACCATATATTACATTTTCTCAAAAGTCTCTCTTATTCGTTCTTATTTTACAATTTCAAGTTTACATGTTCAAATATTGCAACTCATTCATACAACTTTTTCGTTAAAAAAGAAAACTTTCAGCAAATTTCGAGAGAAAAAAATCACATGCAAATATTTCCCAACATATATAAATATATCTCTCACAATGCATTTACATCTTATAAGAAACAAATATCATCTTATATTACAAACAAATTACCATGGAAAAAAACTTTAAGACCTCATATCTAAAGCAAAGTATGGTTCCCATGCGGCGGGTGCATTGCACCCTGTTGATAGCCGCCAAAGGGATCGCCAAACGGATTTGACGATCCCATGTGCAGCATTTGTTGTTGTTGTTGATGATACTGAGCCGCGTACGGATTATTACTACTATGTGGTACCATCATCATCATATTCTGTTGTTGCATCATCATCATCTGGTGATGTTGCATGGTCATCTGATGCTGATGATGGGACATCATGGCCGTGTGCGGATCTATTGGAGGTACAACGTTGTTTTGCATTGTGAACGGGGCCCGTTGATCGTACACGTTTTGCGGTGTCGCTTCGTAACCGTAGCTTGTGCTATATCCGGCGCTATGTAGTTGTAGTTGTCTTCGGGCCATGTCGTCTTCGTACAAGCTATCGAGTATTGATTTGTTGAACCCCCCCGCCTGATATAAATGATGAAAGGGGTGAGAATTTGGCTTTCAAGAAGTGATTTTTAGTGTTTGCAAACGCCAGCTTCTGCTTCTAGTTCGGCATAGAGCAGAATTTCTGATTTGACTTTTTCACACAAATAAAACACTCGTACAACTTATTCAACCCCGTCTCTTTTGACTTATTCACCTTTTAGCTTCTATTTGCAAATAATACAAACTTATTATTGTAAAAATAATCATATAAGAGGACAAACCATTTTGGTATCCGCTGCTTGGGGCTTATTAACGTTGCTTGGTGCCGTTACTAGTGCCAACTCCCATCCAGACGTATTCCCGAAATCCGCAAATGCATCATGAGTTGGGGGTGCATCGTTGCCTACAAAAGAATTTTAAAAGGCGATTGTCAAATTTCAAGCTTTTCAAATGTCAACTTCTGCTTCCGATACTGCACCGAGGGAGGGGTGGGGTTTGACTATTTTGCTTTTGAGAGTTGACTTTTACGCACTCTATTAGTACTACTACTACTGACTTCTGATTCTCAACTACTTTTTTCTTATATACCGGGTTGAACGATCGCAAGGGCCAACGCGTTGGTTTCGTCTAATTGTCCGGCTTTCTGGTTTACTTCGTTCAATCCCTGTGGAAGAAAAATGTAAATTTCCAAAAACGCCCTTAAAGTAGAACTTTGAAGTCAGGAAAAACTTACGAGCAGATCGACAGGCTCGTCGGCAGGGATCAACGGTGGATTAGCTTCTTTAGCCTTGGACACATTTTCCTCTTGTGGATGAACAACCTTTTTGTCTTTGCTTTCAACTTCCTTGGCTTGTTTTTGGTTTTCTTGCAGGGCCCGTTCTTCGGGTTTTCGCGGTTCCTCTTTCTTCTCTTGATTCTCCTATTATAATTACCATTCAAAAAATATTCAGGAAAATGGCATGAAAATTTGATGCATTTTTACAAAAACATCGAACAATCAAAGGCCACCGTAATTTATTGTCAAATCACTTCAGAATCATTTACATAGAAATCATATTTAAGATAATGAATGAAAATAAAATCAGGAAAAAAAAAGGTCAGTTTTTCCGACCTGTCTCCTTTGTGATACAGAACCTGCCTGAGGCGCTTCCTTTATATAATCCTCCATCGTTGCAAGAAACGAGGGAGGAGGCTGGAAATTACGGGAAAAAATAATTAATAATTAATAATTAAATATTGACTTTTAACAGAAAATAAAAATTATTATTGACTTCAAATTACAAAGGCAACCAAAAAAAAAAACCTGTCTCAATGTAGGAAACTGAAATGTCTGAGCAAGATCCAAAGTTCTGCAGAACTCGTAAAAATCAGCTAGATAATCTGCCTACACAAGCCACAGGATTAAAAATTAAAAAAAAAAGAAAAAGAAAAAGAAAGGTTATTAATTCTTTCTATGGCATATATTGATTGATAATTAATATCATTTATATCAATTTACATGCACAGTTATTTTGAACCATGACTAGAGAATTTTAGACAGAGACCTGTCGACCCGCCTTTTTGTAAATCTCAAGAGCTTTGACTGCATCGTGCTTAGGCATTTCGAAAAACTGCAGAAATATAATTAATTACTCTAAATTTAGGCAGATTTTCGATACAGAGGAGATAATATGAAAAAATGTTTTAAAATTATCGTACCATGTCGACTAGATTAATAATCCCATCATTGATAGCACAGTACACTTTGAAACTCTCTTTCACAACCTGTGACGTCCGATTCATTGCACCAATGCAAAATTAATATACAAACACACACACACACGTAAGCTAACTTCGCTCGAATTTGTATTAATTTGGTTAATTTATATACTTTTTTCGTACCAGGGCCAAGGCATATTGGACGAGAAAATTGTGACGAGCTGCTCCTTCAGGCTGCAAAAGTTTTCTGACTAATAATTAAAATGAAAAGGCATATTAAATTAACCGAACACCAAATTAATCTAGACGATTATCAATTATTTCTTACCTGGCAACAAACGAGTCGATATAGAAGCTGTTGCAATGAAGGTAGCCTATCCAACAAAGCTTCATTCGGCACAGGGGTGATTTTACGTTGCTCCTGGAAAACATAAATAAATAAATAAATAAATAATTCGAATTATAAATCTTTTAAAAACTAGAATTTGTTATTAAGAAAATAAATAAATATTACCTTAGAAGATGATTTTGATCCTCTTTCTGACTCTATATCATAGTTCAAGTTTCTAAAACATTCGAGTCTCTCCTCCAAATAAAGCGCGTATGTTCGTATCCACGCAGAGCAATCCCAAGCTGCATCAAAACTATTCAATCTTTAATAATAGTAATAAAAAAAAAAGTATATTTATAACAAATATTCGAACGAACTAACCTAGAGGACCAGTATCATCCTTGAAATTGTATATTTCGAATATATGTCCTCTTCTGGAAATGTGCATCAACTGCTCCCTGAAGCTCGGATCGCCTTCTCTTAGTATCCGATGAAAAACTATTAAAGTTTTAATGGCGACCTGGATTTTTTTTTTCCCGGTCATTAGCATGTTTGATACAAATGTCAGCTTATACAGGTAAATTATCAGCAATTAACTAAATGTTCTTTTAATCACATTCCTGAATAAATAATTACCATAGAAACATTATAGGCACACACATATTTTCATGAGACCGAAAACATTTACGTATCATTAAAAATCTAATTTTCTTGTTTAATTAATTTATTTTTTTAATGATACAGATAAAAACTTAAGAAGAAACAATATGAGTGGAAAATGAGTTATGTAGACTTTACGATCCAACTGCGTGTTTTCGATAATCTTTTGGAAAGCGCATGAATGCAATAGCCAACATCAGCTCTTGGGCGCGATATCACCACGGCAGCAAATATCCCTGAAACAAAGTGAACGAGTAAATAATCATTATTAAAATAGGATTTTTTATTTTTCTTTTTAATATTCTAACACAAATTTCTGTTCCTGCAAAAAATAATATTACAACCAAGAAAAAGCCAAAAGTTGATCATAAAATTAAGAAAACTTTAACAAGAGACATTTTTTTTTGCAGAAAACCCATTAATCATTAAATGCTAATTTCAAAAAAAAAAAACTAAAATTTAAATTTAAAAAAAAAATATACTCACTTCTAACGTGCCGTTCCTTAGGTGGACATTGAGCATGGTTCGTCGCCTTGACAATGGCAATATCCAAATCCTTGCAATAAAATCAAACATATTATAATCCCAAATCCCAAAATTACAAGAATTGTTGCACCCCCCACAAAAAAAAAAAAAAAAAAAAAAAAAAATCTTGATCAAGAATCCAATTTATTGCATGCCTCAAAAATAAAATGAAAGAAAATAAAAAATCAAACCTTGAACTCGCTATTGACTTTTGCAAGGCCAACTTTTGTGGAGTCTTTAAGAGCCCCATAAGCCTTTCTAAAGCTTTCCATTCCAAGAAAGAATTAATTAATGCAGCCAATATATGATGATAACATGCAATATTTGATATATTGCCGATCAAAATCTCAGGTGATCAACACAAGAACGACAAAAAGAGATCCAAGAGAGAGAAAGAGGGTATATAATGATAAGTTCTTCCTTTCTCTTTTTTGTTCTCTTGATATAACAGAAATATATGAACAATACAAATGGGAGTCTATTTTTTCCTATTTTCTCTCTTTCTATATGTTTTTTTCTGTCAATACAATGTTTGGGTGACTCGTATGGTATCAGTTGGGCATAATAAATTATGTGAAGAATATAATTTGCCACTTTAATTAGGAAAAAATATGATATGGTTTACAAAACAACAAACTCTGAAATACTTGGAAAATACAGAATTTAAATGTTGGGTTTTGTTTATTTATTTTTTCTGGACTTAGTTGTATATAAACTAGATCAATTGTTTATGTTACAAATTTATATACTGGTTACAATATAAATACTAATTTATTGATCAAAAAAAAACATTTTTAATTTTCTTAGATAACAGTGATACAGTTAACACTTTTGATTTTTTTTTTTACGAACTTGAGCAACCTTTGGCAATTGCTTTCGTGAAATCAAGAATGATAATTATTTACGCATTCATAACATGTTTTTTATTTAATTTACTAATTACACCTCAATTATAAACCAAATAGAGATATCAATATACACAATAAGTTGAAACTCATGAATTGAAACTAACTTCACCAAACATCGTTTTTTATAAAATGTAATTTTCACATAACCAATTGTACCACCCCTATAGTTACGAGCCAAACTTACAATTTTGCCCTTGTAAGCCACTTCAAAAATCATCCTACTAAGTGCAACAACATTATGGTTACTGATTTTCCATTTTACCACCAAAGAGATTTGCCCCAGATATTTGGCAATGAAAAACCACATTGTTTTCAGTAAAAAAAGAAAACCTTTTTAACATATATGCACACATGCAATTCAAAAATCCTCAAAATGACACTCGAAACTGCAAAAAAACAGTTTGAGCTTCAGAGGCATGGCCAAAAATCAGCAAACACAGGCACCCTCATAGAACAAAAGCCTCCTCACTAGCCTGCAGCTCTATTCTTCCGATGCACATTTTTTTGCAAATTCGACATTTATCCTCGGTTATGAAGTTTATGTACTTAGATACATCAAAAAACATCACCTCCAAAGTTCTGTGTTTTTTTCTACTGGCCTTGTGAACCACTACTCTTTGAACGATCCATTTTTCGCCTTTTTGTAGCCAGCTTCGGTCTCAGCTGCACAAAATGTATCAAATTTTTTACTTTTTCAATTTAGTAGTAATACTACAAATTATCGATCTTTAACTTAGGGATTATTAAAAAACTACCCCTGAAGTTATGTTTATTTACAACAACAACAAAAAAAATCAGTTATCTAAACTAGGGGTGCAATTTGTAAAAGAGAAACAAATATGTCAAAGAGGTTTTTGTAAATTAATTAAGTTTTCTTGTAATTAGGTTAAACCTTAATTTGTGATTAACCCTTTAAATTATTCAGTAAACACCATAGGAGAATCTCATCCTAAAGATGTTTATCAAATTGGTCTATCAACAAAAGCTTAACAGTAACTATAATCTCCAAATTGTGATCCAAATCGCCAAAAAATAAATAAATAAATAAAATCATCGAAACAACGAAAATTAGCAAATACGAAAAAAAAATGTACGAAAAAACTGAAAAAATAAATAAATAAAAAGAAAGAAAGAGAACATACCATTTCGATGTACTTTAGTTGCTTCATGACTTCATCAGTGTCTAGCTCCTGAATCAGGAAGAGACGATTATTATCAGATTACATGCAACACTAAACAAACAATCTAAAAAAGGAAATACAAGACTAAACAAACAATCCAAAAAGAGTTCCATGCAAACACAAGGATTATTTTCCATTTTCATCCTGTCCCATATTATAAGCTAATTTCCTTATTTAGAGCATTAATTACAATTGAGCGACATATAACACACTCAGTTTCAATAGGAATTTATTATTGCAAGATAATAAGTGCGCCTTTAAAGAGATAAAGCTTCACACAGTGTGAGGCGGGAAACGAAGAAAAAGGAAGACACGTTGACCAGTGAGATTGCAAATTCGGTAAATTTTTATGATTCAACTTACTGTGGAAAATCAAAGGCATATATAATAGATATCTTGATCAGCTAAAATTTACATTAAAATGACACTTCTATATATCTGTATCATTCTTTTATGAACAATTACTAGAATTTAATACTACAAAAAAGGGATCAAATTGAGCAGCTTATCGATGATCAATTCATGCAAAATGCGCAGTTCATGCACAACTTTACAACACAAGAAGCTACGAAAAGACAACAAAGACAATTTGAACTATACTTTTGAGCCAAAAGAAGACAAAATAGAATTAATAAAATAACACGCAATTAGAAAAGAAAAAAAAAAGTGAAAGACCTGAGGCACGGCACAATCGGCATGAGCTGGATCCCATAGAATACAACGAAAGCATTCCCAGTCATCGGTTTGAACTTCAAAGAGTGGGGCCCTATCATACATTTAGCTCGAAATCAGAAAGAGAATATATGAGTAGAAATAAAATTTTTTTTTTTTTTACTTGGTGACAGTAATGATGCACAGGATGTATCAAAATAATGATGCACAGGATGTATCAAAACGGAAATTGATGCATAAAAAAAAAAAAAAAAAAAAACTACCTGCGCCATTTTGAGCATATAGTTCCATCAACACCTTCTCCAACGCCTTCTATTACCCCCCGGCACTGAAGCCAATTACCAATAGAACTGAGCTTTAAAGGATTGATACAATCCCGTTCCTAGATTAAAATAAATAAATCAAGCTATATTCCCTTTAATACCTTCATAAACATTCATTAACAATTAAGTCATCAGAAATTTTACCTGAATGTTAGCGTAATCAGAAGGATCCAATACCAATGGATCACCACTTAAATTGCATTCCCTGTAACAATTATGAACATCAAAAGTATAACCAATAGAATTACTTAAATCAACCAAAACCCATGTTACAAACCAAAAACAAAACAAAAAAAAACATACTCATAAACGGGTCCAGACCAATCAGGAACTTTAGCTTGAAACTCATCGCCAATTCGCGCATTGGACATATATGGTTCAATGTCTCTAAACATGAATTCCAACGAGCCCAACTCACCTTCCGATGCCCAACACTGATTTCTACCACTTTCATTACCAATACTGTTCGAATTACCGTTAGACGACTTATCGTTCAATATTTTATGCTTCTTCTTCAAACAAGAACCACAAACCCACTCGCCAACCGGCAACACCGTTATATTCGGATTAAAGCAAGAAACATGGAACCCATCTTCGCAGTTATCACACACCAACATATGCAACGTACTCTCCATGCGCGCACAAACTCTGCACTTCTTCAAACAGTATTTTTCAGAAGAGGCTCGAGTTTTTCTAGTCCGAGCTATATTAAGCTGTCCCTGGCTTCTCAGGAACAAAACGCATGCATCTCTTGCTGAAATCTCGTCCGTCAGTTTCTGATCATCGATCAACGCGCCGGATGAAGAGCACTCACCAGCATCGTCCGTGTCAAATTTCAAACAGGCCGAGGTGAGTTCAAGATTCGATTTTGACGACGAGCAGTTTTCGTTGGTGTTGCAGACGTTCAGAACCATGTCGACTCGGTCGAGAGCAGAAACTGTAGCAACTGTACCACGTTCAACTGGAGGGGATGTTTCGTTTTCTGGTGCTTCGGAGCTTATGGCGGATTGACAGCCGTTGCTCGGTTTGATCTCGTCTTTTGTGAAAATGGGGACAGAGTTGTTGTCATGTTGTCTCCTGCGTTGGTACACGAAGGTCGGTGCAAAGGTTCGAGACATTGTGCTTGAGGTTGAAAGCTGAGAGTGGGTCCCGGTATTGTTTACGGAACGTAAATCGTCGTCACATTTCTTCACATCCGGAAAAACTTCACCACAGTCATCCATATGATGTTGCCGATGAAGTGAACCTGGCATTAAGACTACATATAAGAAGGGTTTTTTTTGTGTGTGGGTGGGTGTGGGTGTGTTTGAAGCAAATGTCTGAATGCTAACAACTCACATGCAAGAAAGAAACAGTTTTAGGTGTAGTTTTAGTTTGTGCAAACAACATTAAGAAGTGAGACTAAATGAACTTAATACCATTCCCAAAATAATTTTCTCTTTTCAAAAGTTTTGCATCTTTCCCACTTTTGTCTTCCCAATGAATGGTCATAGGGGTAAAATAGTAAAGATTAATAATTTTATATTTAAATTGTAGAGCAACTATTTTGAATATCCTTTTTGTTTCTAAGACAACATCTATTGTAAAGATACACAAAGAATTAGCAGAGATATGACTATTGATTTGATAAGCATGACGGAAATCATACCTGTGTTTTTTTTAGTGCGTGTGTGTGTGGGGTGGGGGTGGTTCTATTTATATATCAGAGTGCATTTTAATCCTTTAAGTGTAGCAAACTATTCATCAAGATTCTAAATTTACAGTCTCATCACAAACCGACACTAAACTCATGCTTCCATTCTGCTTAAGAACCTAAAATCTTGTTTTTCTATCTAAAAACTGCATTTTAATACACACCTTCAGAAAAGCCTACATCTTACGACAAATAAAGAGTATAAGTAATTGATTGACCTGTTTAGGTTTGTAGCTTCATACCTTCTTTGCCATTACATCTCTCCATCACGAACTGCGGATTTGTTTCTGAATGCATCCCCACAAATTCACAGCAAGATACAGAGACTAAATCTCCATTTCAACCATTCAAGGACCACAAACACTTTTTTATCTCTAATTCAATTGGTATCTTGGATATCGAGTTTCCTAGGATTACAAGGCCACCCCTAAGTTGAAAGAGCAAGTTAGAATTCATTTAGCTTGAGAATCAGTGACATAAAATTAAACCGGATTAAGGGTTTTGAGGCATGTTTTTGCATTATTTACTCAAATTAGTTTCCAGAGGAAGTTAAAACCAAAATCAACAAATAAGTCGAAATTAATCAAAAGGTGATGAGACCTTAGAAATATGACTTTCTGATCCAAAATCCAAAATAATTCAGATAACAAGATGGCTACCCGAACGGTTTTGTCATAGAAATCAAACATTACAAATCGAAGCTTTAGACATTTAGTGCAAAAACCCGTCAAGTATATTAAACATCATTTTAAATCAGGGTTACACCATTCAATCGAAAAGTGAAATCAAAAGGTGATAAAACCCTATACATACGAATTTCTGATCCAAAACCCAATACAATTTAGATAATGAGATGGCTACCCGTACGATTTTGTCATAGAAATCAAACATCCAAAATCAAAGCTTAGACATCTTATGTGAATACCCATCAAGTACTAAAAATACATCTTCATGAATCAAAATGTTATGTATGAATTATTTGGTCTTTGATTTTAACAGCCCCAACCCTCAAAAAATACACATTACCGGAATCTTCTACTCCGTATTAAAAACCCATCTCATTTCAAGAATCTCTCACAATAAAATAATTGATTTTGCCACACTCTTCATCAGATTCATAACCCATTAATAAACAATCCCTCTTTCAATCCCAGGCACACTTTTCTTTTTCTTCTTATTTTAAAAGGGTTTCCTGTAAAGCATTAATATGATTCAAACGGATTGGTAATCCTCACCAGTAAATCAAACGATTGATTACAAACCCCATTCAACAGATAAAACAAACATTTACACCGGTTAAAAAATTGTACAGGCATGTACTACTCTATTAAGCACATGGCATCAAGAAACATTTAAATAAAAGAGAAAAAAAAGTCAGAGCTATCTCCGTTTAGTTTCAAGAAAACACAACACAAAAAATTCAAGAAATAAACTAACAAGGAAATGGAAAAAGATTGTGATTTCATTATACCTTTAGTCTGTCATTGTAACAGTTGCATCAGTAGAGCCTTTGCTTTACCGCTTTTCTGCAGGGCTTTGGGGTTTTTTCTCCTTCAGAGAGAGAGAGAGATGGGAGATTATATGTAGTTATGCGCTATGCAACCAAATTTATGTGTGTAGGCAACAAATAGAAAGGGAGAGTTGATAAATGAAAAGGTTATAGTAATGTTGCTTTGGTGAATCTACAATTATATTCTTAAAATATGATATTTCTATTTGGTTAAAGTTTGGGGGTACATTCGGAATGGCTGGTGTTGTTTTCTGACTTGTTGTAGAACCATTTTTCAAAAATTAACTAAAATTCAAAAATTATTAATTGAAGTTAAATACGACATGATTTCGTATTCATTTGGATAAGATGATAAACGCGCGTGTGTAATCAAACATCGATTTAAGTTATTCATTTTCTAACTGAAAGCGAATGCAATGAATTACACGTGTCGACAAACATAGCTTAATACATTGATCGGCTTTAATAAGATTCAACTAAGAGCGATTTTCGTATTCGGGTAATCCATCTACATGGATATTGTACGTACTTCAAATAACATCCAACTAAGAGCGGTTTTTGTATTCGGGTAATCCATCTACATGGATATTGTGCTTACTTCAAATAACAGCGTGACGTGATCGTTAGATACTGTAAAAATCATATATTTTTTTGATTTTACATTCTATCTAACGACTTTCTTTCTTCTCATTGCATTTCAACCATACATGTTCGTTTCAAGTGTACATGGAAAAATACATGCTCTCATGTGACTATTGTTAGTAGGTCATTAGGGTGACTAAAGGTTAAAAATGTAAAAAAGTCATTAGGGTGACTAAAGGTTAAAAATGTAAAAAAGTGGAAGGGTCTCCCTTTAAGTTAAATTTACCAGACTTGATAATCAGATTTTTCATTGTCACCTAATCATTTCAAGATTATGTCTTTCCAAAAGGTAATTATTACATTTTCATTATCTCATAATCTTTACACACAACGTGCCTTGGTATGCATAGCATCCAATTGTGCTACTAAATATTTATCTCCCTTCTTCTTTTTTCTTTTCTTTTTTTTTTTTTTTGGTGAGAATATTTGCATGATATTATAATTTCTATGTAAATAATGAGATGTGTGTTTCTTCAGGATGATGTACATAAGAATCTCATGTCTTTTGTCCATAGAGTAAATCCAAGAAATTGGTCTGATACACTGCCAGAGAGCCAGAGACAACATAAATAGAGAGAGAGAGAGAATGGTGAAGCACAAGATATCAAATGTATCAAATGAACTAGTCCATTCTGTGTCCAATTCAAGATTGAATTTCAATTCCTCAAACTAACAAATCATTCTTAAAAAAAAAAAAAAAAAAAAAAAAAAAAAAAAAAAAAACTTGGCTGGTTTTGATCGTCAAGAGTCGAATCCTTGTTCTCCATCATAGTACCTGGACATCGAACTATAGAACCAAAATGAGACTAAAATTTTCAGACTTGTTAAAGAGGATGAATCAAGTAAGTGATTAAAGACAATAGCAGCGAATAAAATCTCAGTAGTAGAAATGTAAAAGCTTAAAAAGTAAATATGACAAGCTAGAATATGGGAATATGAATACTCAAATCTGTCATGCTAGGACATGTAATAACCAGTGAAAAAAAATGATGAAACAGTTAAAATTGGCTGGATTTTTTTTAGCAGCTTGACAGAAAACACGCCTCTCGGTTATTAGTAGCTTGACAGTCAAATTTCTAGAGCGTCGTATTTACTTTTCCCTACCTAGACATCCTACAAATGAGTTGATAGTTATCATTTTCTCATCAATTATGCCATGTACAAATAACAATCGGAAGTTGAAAAAACCCTAGCAGAACAATCACCTTGATGTCGAAATACACAGCTAAGTGCTAAAAGTTATAAACACGGTGAAATAAATAAATTGCTGCATACAGTCAGAAAATCGGACTGAAACATACCTTTTCACTTTGATAGTAGAAACAAAATTGATGAGAAAAATGAATTTAGGCCCGCGCCGCTGGTGTTCTGTGAGGCTTCGGGGCTGAGTCAAATAAACTTTAATAACTAATCAAGGAGTTGAACAAACTAATCATACAAGAGAAACAAAGAACTGAAAATATACAATAATGCAACAAGAGAAATTACTTAACATCAGAGGCCACTACAGAAAAAGTGAGGTATTCATTAATGTCCTGGTTACCTATTATCAGAAGCCTAGAATGACTTGGCAAAGAAGACAACTACAAATGCTGCCCTAACAACCAATGTAGCGGGTTTTGAGAGTGTAGATAGAAATGTAATTATTAAAGCTGATTTGATATTTTAAAAAAGTAAAATAATGATTGTATACAATTGTTAGTTAGAGTTACATGAGTGAGCAAATAGTGAAAGTTACGGATAATGTGTATTAATGATTAGCGATTGGATGATTTTTATAACAAAAATGAACTGAAGTGATTGCGGGAGGAAAAAGTAAAAGAGGGTGAACTGTGTAATTTTTGGAAACTTTGGTAAAAATCTAAAAAAAGAAATCAATTATGGAAAAAATCTTTAAAATGAAATGGCATCCAAACGCCTCCTATGTTTCTATTGTTCAACTATAACAGATGTAGTTATGTACGATTTCTTTGTCAGATGACAACACGTTTTTTCTTTTTTTGGTCTAATTGTCCTTTTCCACATTACGGCCAACTCCAGCGCATATTATTGAGTTCAAAGCTCAGTAGCTACATTAAATATGCTCACCGTTCGGATTTCCTTGCTCATAGAAGTTTCTTAGAAGATTAATAGCTTCGGTTGCCATTATTCCTCCAGTGCACTTAAACTCCTTTCTCGAAACCCCACCACTGCAAAAGATACAAATACATATATATATATATAACAAAAAAAAAATTAGTATCCAGTACTCACCTGCAACTTCAAAGAATGAGCTCTTGCTCGTGATTTCTATTTAAGAAGCATAAATGAACTTTAGCATAAGGTAAAAAATAAATAAATAAAAAGGGAAAATTTCACTTCGGAATCAGACCTTTTATGCAAAGACAATATCGATCCACAACCTCCAAACTTATCATTTCCACAGCCGTAATATACTTCTTTTATTCCTAATAGAGAACCACGAAATGACAAATCAAGCTTAATGTATCAATTAGAAGTTACAAGCAATGTGCAAATAACTAGCCATACCAATAATAGATAAGGCTGATGCACACATTATACACGGCTCACATGTGACATAAAGTGAGCATCTTGAGAATTTCAAAGCAACTTCTTTATTTGTGAATCCATCTTTCTGCCACTGCTCAAGCAGTACATCAATTGCTTCCATCTCCGCGTGCCGAGTAGCCTGAAGACCAGATACGGATATTAAATAAATAAATGGTTGTGATAAAAGAATTAAATGAAGTACACAAGGAAACTTGTGATGTAAAGAATTAAAATGTGATGGGGGGCAAAGAAGACAAGCAAAGAAAATATGAAGTGCTAATAGTTTCGAAGACACACTACTAAGTACAAGGAACTCAGAAAATTAAAGAGAAAAAAAAAACAGAGGGCTGTACATTTCTAGTCTCAGTTGTTCGATTTCTTCCGGAAGAAATGACCACCTGATCCTCGACAATTACACAGCTAGAAAAATATTTGTAAAAAAAAAATGAAATTGATGAGAACAAATTAAGCATATATTCCAATCCATAAAATTGTTTTGAATTTCAGTCCCATTCTCATCAATCAGTTCCAGCCTGCCTGCCAAGCCAGACTTCTTACAATATATTGAGTTAATATTGGACAACACAAACGTTTAAAATTGATGAAATATTGGACGAATTTACACATCAGCGGTGATAATCCCGACTAAAATTGAATTAAAGAATACAAAGGATTTTGCCAAGGACAAAATCAAACTAAAATACTCATAAAAAAGTTCAGTTAAGATCAAAACTCTTGCTAAAGTGTAAATAACATCTAAATTGATTTATATTAATTAAATGAAACAAGTTCTTGTGAAATCATTTCACAAAAACATATCCAAACATTGCTGGCACAATCAACTTACATTTAACAATCAATCAGCACAAATTACCAGAAATCTATATATGGCAATGCAAACATTCACAAAAAAGGCACAATGTCACGTATCATGCTTGAAACCCTTCTTCTTAAGCAAACCCCTCTCTACTGTCATTACCATCGATCCTATTTTCTGAGGAGATGGTTGGTCATCCAAAAGCTTGATGCTGATTTTACTGATATAGCCAAAAAATGAACGGCTATAATTTGTTGGAGGTCACTCTCAGGGATACTTTAAGTGTGATCAATCCCTCAAACGATGATTGGACTGTCAGATTTCATATTATTAATGAGGTTCGAGCTATTGTGGGATCTATAGAGAGCCTGAGAGGTGCAACTGTGGAACCATATGGATCTTTTGTATCTCTTCTCTTTACGAAATGGGGAGATTTGGATACATCCATAGAGTTGCTAAATGGTTCACATATTTCATCTCCAGGGAAAAAGCACAAGCAAAGCTTATTGGGAGAAGTACTTAAGCTTTGAGAAAGAAAGGTGGATTTCGTAGGTTGCAGTTCATCTCCAATGCCAGGGTACCAATTCTGAAGTTTGAGACCGGCTATAACATCTCATGTGACCTCTCAGTCAACAATTTAAGTGGTCAAATGAAGTCGAAAATGTTATTCTGGATCAATCAGATTGATGGACGCTTTCATAAATTGGTTTTACTGGTCAAAGAATGGGCCAAAGCTCACCATATTAATGATTCAAAATCTGGAACTTTGAACTCGTATTTTCTCAGTCTGCTTGTTGTTTTCCATTTGCAGACTTTGGTACCTGCAATACTACCTCCTCTCAGAGAAATATATCCAGGCAATATGATTGATGATCTTATAGGTGTAAGGGCTGTTGCGGAAAAACGTATTGAAGATATATGTGGTGCAAACATAAACAGAATTAAGTCAAATAGGCCGAGATTTATCAACCGAAGCTCTTTGTCTCAACTGTTCATCTCCTTCCTCGCAAAGTTTTTTAATATTTGTTCAAGAGCTTCTACCCAAGGCGTTAGCCCGTATGCTGCACAATTGGAGGATATTGACAGCAACATGAGATGGTTGCCCAAAACGTATGCGCTTTTTGTTGAAGATCCCTTTGAGCAGCTGGCGAATACAGCTCGGACTGTTGGTAGTAGACAATTAGAAAAGATATCAGAAGCAGTTCGGGTGACTCATGGAGTACTTGTCTCAGCAAATCAATATCAAGCCTCTCTTGTTTTTGTTTTGGTTGGCCCACATGTATCTCTTGCTATTCAGAGCAGCTGGGTCAACTCCTGTAATCTCACAAGCTGCATCAAGACCACCTCCTCCCACAAGAAATGGGTTCAAGGGAAGGCCAGAGAAAAAGCAGACACAACAACAAACAGATCACAAGTCTCAAAACAACAAAAGCATGGATAAACGTCAAAACGGGGCCATGAATGGATCTATGCTCTCCTCAACAAGTCAAAACCAGCAGACACTACAAAAAGCAGATCGCAAGTCTCAGAACAACAAAAGCATGGATAAACGTCAAAATGGGTCAATGAATGGACCTATGCGTGCTTCTACTAGTCAAAACCAGCAGACACAACAACAAACAGATCATAAGTCCCAAAACAACAAAAGCATGGATAAACGTCAAACTGGGGAAATGAATGGACCTGTGCACGCCTCTACAAGTCAAAACCAGCAAGTGTGGAGGCCCAGAACTTAGACTAAAGTTGATCAAGTTGGTTCAGATGGCTAAGTCTATTTTGTGCTCATAATGACCAGAAAAATGGTGATCAAATATGATTTTGTTGGCTAGGAGGTAATGCTGCTGCCTGCACTTTATGATTTTTATCAAGGTGATGATCTATTATGTTTAAAAATAAAAAATCATGGTAGATGTGCCCTTATTTGTTCGTAAGCCATGCGAAAGAAAAAAAGAGATGATGTTTGCTTTTTTCAAAGCTCATTGGACTTGTTGAACTAATCGGCAGTTGATCTTTTGTTATGGTTGTAAACAATGATAATGTGCCAGAATTTATGTTGAGCTTGAGCATGAAAAAAAAAACATTCACAAAAGAAATCATACATATTCAGTTAGCAATTACATTTTCGGAATTGCAAACTAAATATGGAGTATAAGTTCTTTTGTGAATGTTGCAACTTCGATATATAGATTTATGGTAATTTGAGCTGATTGATTATTAAATTATACTAATAAGTTGATTGTGTCGGCAAAGTTTGGATATGTTTTGAGCGATGGTCTTACAAGAAGTAGTTTCATAATTTTTTCGATTAACTGAGCTTCTTCATAAGTATTTTAGCATGATTTTGTCCTTGGAATAATCTTTTGTGTATTCTAATCTAATTCAATTTTCTCTTAAATGCTTATTTCTGACATTATAAATCTCAAATGTGTAATGAAGGGAATTAAAGAAAAGACACCCTACCCGATGGGCACTTCAAGGCTGTCCATTGCCAGCTTTGCCTGGGCAAGCATAATCATATATTACAAATCTCTATATACAAATAAGATAGGGTTTAAGAACTCCAAATTATATGTCACGATGAAATGGCTAAATGCAACACCTGTTCGAGAGCGAGCTCCATAAATGCAACAGTTTCTGTCTCTGGCACAGTCTCCTCAACCAAAGACGTCATCTGAATTAAAACAATTAGAGAGAGAGAGACGAGATATATCAAAAGCTGAAAAGGAGGTCTTTTAGAGGCATTTTCACAAACACATTCAAAGCTCAACATATTTGCTACTTAAAGCTGAAAGAAGAAAAAGAAAAAAGCCCACATTAATCGGACCTTGTTGAGCGAAATAAACTCCTCCTGAATTTGGTGGCCGAATACCCGAAGCTTGTCTTGACGATGAGGAAAGAAAAGGGTGGATACTGACCAGCTTGTGGTAGATAGAGAAATCAAGAACGCACTTTTTGGATTCAATGGTATCGATCCTGCTTTCTTTACAAGGGTGTTAGGTTTTTATTAAATATTTATTTTATTGGAATTTTATAAAGGGTCAGGATATTGGCACTCCAAAATTTTATAAGTTGACCCCATTAAATTTTGGACAAAAATATATATATTTGAAAAGACGAAAATAACCCTTTTATAAAATTGATTTAAAAATTAAAAAAAATACATCTTCTCAAAACAAAACGCAATAATGAAGGATGCTAGTATAAATAAAATGAATAATACAAGTTTTCTCTACAATTTTTCAGTGTTACAATAATTACATTGCTATTTTTGTGCGTTTTTTCATCACTTTTCGTCATAAATTGGTTTATTAGGGTTCATTGTCGGGATTGTGTTCGAACTGGTAATGATGAACATAAACAGGTTGTTCGGAAGTTTTTTTCGAATATATCATAATTTCTGTCAAAAAACAGACTGTTCGAACCAAATTTTCGAACATGGATTTTAAGTTCGAAAATTTGCTCCAAACAGTCTATTTTTTGCCTTAAAACATAGTGTTTTAAAAACAAATTCGAACATTAGACATTTGTTCTATGAAAATTTTCAAACATTACACATTTGTTCTAAAAAAAAATTCGAACATTACACATCTGTTCAAAGAAAAAATTCAAGCACTGCTTCAATGTTCTAAAAACCAGAGTCGAACCATATGTAGTCCAGATTTTATTTTTTTCAAAAAATTTTTTGGAGGAACACCAATTTCTATATAAGAGATTTACCCTAAATGTTTGATTGTTTATTATGATTCGTCTTCTTCTTGTTGTTGTTTTTCATAATATTTCGGAAAAAAATATCTTAATTTTTCTCATTTTCTTTCTTATCATTCATCTTCATTTTTTTCCCTTTCTTGTCTTCTTGCTTTTCTGCGTTTTCTTCAATGTTTTTTCTTTATTTTATTTTATAATCTTTTTTATTTATATTATATATTAGATAGGGGTAAAATAGGAAGTTTATGGGGTAAATTTAGTAAATTCTAATATATTTAAAATATTATTGGGGTGTTCTCATCCATGGGGTTAACTCGTCAAATTTTGGGGTGCAAATATCCGCTCCCTTTTATAAATTCTATGGATAATTTTATTGATTCCATTAGATTTTATTGGAACTAGTATTATACTCGTGCGTTGCACGATAATTTTTTATTTTATTTTATTTAAAATAAAATAAATTTTTTAAATGTATTAAAATATTTAAATAAGTAATTGTGTGTGTGTGTGTATATTTCGGTAAGAACCATCACTGGTTCTCACACCATAAATGGTTTTACCATAACCGCTCCCTATATATAAATCATTTATATATTATTTAAAGATCGAATAGTATTCAAAATGATATAACCTGATTCATAAAAGGATTATTATTAGACAAAATACTCTTTACAAATTATGAGAATTTTTCTTATACACAACATTTGTAGTTTTGTTACTATGTTTATTCTCATCATCGTCGATCAATATTTTTAAACCCTTACGATTGTTCACCCTTGATATAGCAACGTATAATTGATCATGACTAAAAACTAGCTTCTTTAGAAAAAGTCCAACGTGAAAGAGAGATTGTTTTTGAGTTTTGTTGATCATCATAGCATGTGACACAATCAGAAGAAATTGTCATCCTTGAAACTTGAAAGGCAACCTCGGGTTGGATGGTGTGACAGTCATTCTAGGGATTAACAACAATTCACATGCATTACTTCCTTGAGAAATATTAGAATATACAATATGATAGTCAAGTTAACAACCAAGATTACACAACACAAGGGAATGGTCGATATTTCTCAACAACATGAGTGGAATTCTAATTTTTAGTTTTAGCTCATAATTCAGCAATCCATAACATTTAATGGTATTCAAAAACTCTGGTGAGTGAACGTCCTACAATATGTCAATGTTTGGACTGGATTTGCATGCATTATCAGAGCTAATATATACTTTACATTCTCCATCATTTAATGATATTATATATTTATTAATCAAATCGATGACATCAAATGTTGGGTAAAGAATAGCACGACCCTCCAAATAAAAGAAACATCTAGTAGTTTTTCTAAATTGTGGATATGTACTCACCACAATTGACGGAACATAGTCGTCATCATCTTTGAATAATGGATACCTGGATTTCAATTTGAAAGATACCACCATTTGGTCCTCCAACTATTACATCTCCTATACTATTTATCGAGTTGAAAAATGTCTTTAACTTGACACAATTGGGATCCAGATTGTGATTTGCAGCACCACATTCTTGGTCTACTTCAAAATCATGTAATGAGCCCATTAATGTAAAGATTTGATCATTGTGTGAACTATGTCTGGTCTAATACCTTTTGAAATAACCGGTAAATTTGATGAAAAATCTCCACCAAAAATTATTATTTTGTTACCAAATGGAAGCTGCGTATTAGAATTATTTTGCGATCTCATCACGTCTTTCAATGTTTTGTCTAGAGTTTCAAAATAATGGCTATGCATCATTGGAGTTTCATCCCAAATAATGAGATGCGCATCCACCATTAATTTTGTAAGTTGAGTACCATTAATGATCAAAATCTTGGTGGATATTAAAAGTAATATTAAATCTACAATGTCCAGTTCTTCCTTTTTGAAATTAGAAGAGATGTTATGTTGTTAGATATACATTAAGAACAATTCCACTATTAGATTTAACAATTGTAGAAAGCATTCTCTGTATCTATTGATGAGAAACACCATCCTTGGTTAGATGTACTGCATCCATGAATTTATCATTTCTGGCGGAATATAGTAAATTCGTATTAATGAAAACAAATCTAATTTTACCATTCTTTTGTTTTTGAGTACTAAAAAAAGTTTTAGGAAACTCAACCTAATGCAAACTCCGTACTTCCAGATTTTTCTTATTTGCCTCGAACCAACCTAAAACATGATATGGTGTTTTCGACTTGCGTTTCATTGCGTTTAACTGATCATTATTATTACATAATACAGTATGCTCTTCTGTAAGATGAAAACTCAAACACATGATAGGTGGAGTTTTATACTGAATTTAATAAACTAATGTTCTCCACGTTGCTTAGCATGGAGAAATGTAATGACAATCATATTACATGTTGATCTCATCAATCTTTTTATCCTCTGCATCCCCATATTTGTTCTGATAGAATGTTATAGTGAACCTATAGTTACATTTATTGACATATTTGAACAAATTCTTGATAAATCTAAATTGGTTACACCATTTAACATTTAAATGAGCTACATAATTCAGTAACAGATAAATATTATGTGAAACGACCCTCTGGAGAACCGCTAGTAAATGTCGAGGGCAAGACAACATGAGTACCAACACTTGAGCCATTTATTTCACCTCATAACACTTAATCAACAATCCCACTGTACATCTCACTTCATAAATTTTTGATGAGTTCTGACGTGCCAAAATTTTGAAGATTCAATAATCGTATATGCATCAATTATGAATTATTGTGTGAGTCATTGACTATATAGAATAGTCAGTACCTCCGTGTCTCTTTCATGCAATCGGTGAGAAAAGAACTCTACCTGACTCATATATTATTTACCCTTGCCTTTAGGTTTTCGAGATTCAGAAAAATATGTCTTCCCTAGATATGTATGTCTTCACCGCATGGAAATAGTAATGGATCGTGTAGAGCAACGTATGAAGGATGCAACTCCTAATTATGTTAAGAAAACTCCTACATAATAATAATAAAAAAACTAAATCATCATTAATATTAAACATTATTTATGAGATCAATTTAAATAAATAAAAAAGTATTGAATCGTAATAATATTTGACAGATAACACGTTGATAGCCAATAAAATTATGTTGCCATTTTTATATAATTTAATTTTAAAAGTGGTCAAATTACTTGTGAGAAAAAGTGACAAATTTGATATTATTGTACTCATAATAAATAAATAAATAACATTAAAAATAGAATAACAAAAATATCTTAATAAAAACAAAAATAACACAAAAGTGATTATATATGTGTATGTGTGTGTGTGTTTAAATGATCTATTATTTGTAATATTAATTAGGTATTTATCCTAATTATATTAAGTAAATTCTATATAATTAAAAAAAGAAAAATAATCCTACGTGACTTTTTTTTCTCTCTTACACGTTTTTTTTTATTGTTTTCAATGTTTAGCTTGGATTGTAGGTCTGCTACAATTTCATGTGAAGATAACTTTTTTACTTCGCACAATGAGCAAATAATTGTATAAGTATTAATAAAATATAAATATTACAATGATGTTGAAGTGAATAGTATGTAAAATATAAATGCATACCTAACAGAATAAATTCGATTAATTATTATGACTCTCTTTTATAAGAGTTTTTAATGTATTAAAATATGTACAAATTACATTAATAATATTTATTATTCAATATTATCATTAAAAATATGAACTATTGAAAAAATAAAAATCTTATGTTATCAATTTCTTAATTAATTTTCTTTGGATAATCAATTTTAAAATTAGTTATTGTTATAAATTTGACGATATTGATCTTTTCTCTTATTTTATTTTTATTACAAGATAAATGTTATATTTTCCTACTAAATAAGTAAAAAAAAAAATAACTTTAGAACAATAAAAGATATATGTGATTATAAGAAATATAAAGTTCAACATTGCCTTTTTTCTTAAATAGAAGAATATACCATAATTTTATAAACTAAAATTAATAATAAGTTCTCATTAAACTTTATTTGCAAATATGATAACGTGATTAATGTAATCATTGTCATATCATATTATATTGAAATATGATGATTTAAAAAAATCAAGAAGAAATGTTTTTTTTTTTCAATTGCACGAATATTTTTTACTTATAGATCAAAAATTAGAAAAATGAAGTGAATAATTGTTTTAACTAGAGTGATAAAATAATATCTTTTAATTATATATATATAGTACTTTTAGTTAGAGTTTTATGTTGATTTTAGTAGTTTTTAATAGAATTTTATTAAGTTTTTATGTGGTTTTTCTTGTTTTGTTGTTTTTCACTTGACTTGTTAATTTTATATTTTAATGGGTTAATTGGTTCAATGACCTTGAGGTTTGGTGTAATTATTGGGTCTTAATAATTAAAATTCTCTTTTAATAGGTGGCTTAATGATTTATAAATCAAGCTAAGGCATGGAGGCAAAAAATCCAAGCCTAACCTTGCCTATTTACATGCCCAAGTTGGCGTCAAGAGCAAGTTTTAAAGGGGCTAACATTCTGGAATGGTGGCCCATTTTCGTGCCTAGGCAGCCCAAACTGGTGCCCAGCAGCAGCACCCCTAGGCAGCAAACTGGAGCCTAAACTGGCGCCCAGCAGCAACCCAGGCAGCGCCCAGCGAGAGAGTATACCATGGACCCAGGTGCACCTTGCAAGATGCACTCTGAATTTAATTTATCATCATATATAACTGTCATATATCATCGCATATAACTGGTATATATCATCACATATAACTGATATATATCATCACAAATAATTGAAGTTTTAAATCTAAGATTTAAAATCCTAAAATTAAAAAAATAAACCTAAAACAAAATATTAAACCTTCAAAATGGAAAATTCATCTCTAAAATGAAAAACTAAATCCTGAAATTGAATATTAAACTCTAAATTCTAAATTAATATATATTACATCACATATCATCACACACACATCACACACACACACACATATATAATATATATATA
>BMAC01000963.1:74291-95767 GCA_014905375.1 Phtheirospermum japonicum | reverse complement strand
AAGGTGGTGGTGTATTGTTTATTGATATTATTATTATTATGGGTAACCTTGTAATTGTATATTTATGGTTGGACTATTTGACATTTTGTATAATTAGTCATAGTATTTGACAAAAATATTTTTTCCTATCCGCCGGCCACCCCCACCGCCGCCGGCCACCGTCTGGCCGTCGAAAATTTTTTCGGCGAGATTTTTTTTTTTTTTGGCCCAACAAATATAAAGTTAGAAATTTAACTGTAAAGTAAGAAATTTTTAATAAAAAATTTTCTTACTTTTTCATACATAAAATATGAGATTTTTATTATAAAGTAAGATTTTTTCTTTTATTTTAGAAAATAAAGTAAGAAATTTCACTATAAAATAAGAACTTTTCCTACTTTTTCGAATATAAAATAACAAACTTTCTTACTTTAAAGGATATAAAGTAAGAAACTTTATTAATTTTTTGAATATAAAGTATGAAATTTTACTATAAAATAATATATAATTTGTATAAAATAAGAAATTACATAATAATAATTTGCTATTAAGTAAGAATTTTTTTTTTCTTTTTTTTTTGGCAAAACAAAAGTGTGTAATAAGTAAAAAAAAAGTGTGTAATAAGTAAAAAAAAAAATACATAACAACATTTGCACATCAAAGCAAGAAACTTTTGCAATCAAATAAAATACTTTTTGTCATCAAGTATGAATTTTTGGACATTAAATAAGAAATTTGTTACATATAGTAAGAAATTCGGACATATGGTAAGAAATGTTTCCGGTGACCGTAATTATTTTTTGGACATTAAGTAAAAAATATTTGGACATATAGTAAGAAATGTTTGCACATATAGTAAGAAGTACATACATATAGTAAAAAATGCAGACATACAGTAAGAAAAATATCTGGTTTGAAAAAAAAAAACTGACTGCACTAACTCCCTGGACATGTAGTAAGAAATTCAGACATACAGTAAGAGATTTTGGGCTGAAAAAAAAAACAAAAAAGAACGCCGAAAAAAAATTCCGGCAGCCGAAAAATATTTCGGTGGCCGGAAAATATTTTCAAATGATTAGGAAAAGAAAATGTGACCGGAAAAAAAATTTGGCGGCCGAAAAATTTTCCGGCCGGCAGGCGGCTAACTTTATATTTTGTTGGGCAAAAAAAAAATCTCGCCGAAAAATTTTCCGGCGGCCGGACGGCGGCGGCGGCAAGCGACAGGTGGCGGCAGCAGGTGGCCCCATTTTATTATTATTATTATTATTATTATTATTTTTGTTGTTTATCTTAATAGTAAGGGTATTGTGGTATATTTATATCACAATTTTGGACTATTTGACAAAAAGTAGGTACTATTTGACTTAAAATTAGATGGAGGACTAATTGACAAATGGACCTCCACCTGGGGTACTATTTGACAATTTCCTCTAAAATTTAATATAATTCCCATTGAAATCCATCATTTACTGAACTTCACAAGATTCCACTATATATCGAAATTATATAGAATCTATAGAATTCCAAGTTGAGGACACCAGAATATTCTAAAATTCTCAACTTTTAATTATACCCTAATCTCCTTAATTAAAAAAATGAAAAGTCCTACTTCTATGGCTCATTATAGGCAATTAGTTAATGCAATGTGGTTTACAAAATTATTTCAAGAATTATTGCTAATAGATTAAAATTTGTATTGGATAAATGTATTAGTGTAAACAAATTTGTATTTATCACAAGAACAAATATTGGATAATGGCAAGTTTACAAGAAGAAAATCGAGAAGCTAAAAATATGGCAAGTTTACAAAGAGAAGATACTACTCAAAAGCGAACGGTGGCAACGGAGAAGAATAAAAAGGCGAAGGAGAAAGTCGGGAAATCCAAATCAAAGATGAAGAAGGGAAGGGTGATGAAGAGAAGAAACGACAACCGAATATCTGACCACCACAGGAACGGTGTTGAGTAAACCATTGGAGAATACTGTAGTCGCGAGCAGAGTATCGGAGAACACAACATCGACGAGCATACCGCCATCGAGTATAGCGCCACTGAGCACAAACAAGGCCAGTACTCAAATCTTTTTGATGAGTATATTGATTTACTGTCGTTGGAAAACAAAAATCTTTCAATTTCCGGTGAAAGCAAAAAACTAAAAATTATAAATTTATTTTATAAATCTGAAATTTAAAAACATTATTTAAAAATAAATTTAAAAAAATGGAGAATATATTATAAGATCAAAGATTGTTTTGAATATACCAAAGAGTATTATTAAAATATTAAAACAAATCTAGGAAAATTGTAAAATCCATTTCTTAAACATGTAAAAAGAAGGTAATTAAAATAATAATAAACCTGGAAAAATATTTTATAATCATTTTCAAATTATATTAAATATGTACTTAAATATTTAAATATAAAACCAAAATAAAATATGGGAAATATTTTAGATTTTGGGAAAAAAATTGTTTAGTAATTTAAAATTTTATAATATTTAAAGTAATTTAAGATATTATAAAATATTTTTCTTAATATATTTTCTTTTCATATGTAAAATAATTTCTGATTAATTTTATATTACAAATAATTTTAGATTCTTAAAACAAACTTCTATTTTCTTTTAATAAAATTTTTTAAATTTATTGCCACATCAGCATTAACTAGGTCAAAATCATCAATTTTCGTCGAATATTGAAAGATTTCGTCGAACTTTTTTTGGGCGAGAATCTTGGGTAAATTGCTAACTTTATAACTAAGTATATTTTATGGTATTAAATTGTCGCCCATATGTATTTGTAATTTTGACCAGTATAAATTATAATCTCATTTATTTATAGACTTTTTTTAAAAAAATATGGAGGAAAAATACACAGCCAATCAAACATTGATGCTTATAAATTAGGGAGAGTGGGAATGAGTTTGGTTGTAATTAGACATGTCCATAAGTTTCGAACCGCCGATTCAGTTTCGACAGAAACCTCGAACCGGAACTGAATCTTGAAACCGGTCGGTTTTTGGCGGTTTGCAAACCGCCGATTCATGGTTCGGCCACAGTTCAGTTTGGATGGTTTGGCCCTTTTTTTTTTACATTTTTAAACTTTTAAAATTCATATTTTTTGGGTTTTTTTCCTATATTTATTTCTTTTTTATTTTATTAAAAAATTTAATTAAATAAGTGAGAAAATAGAAATAAATAACACTTTGAATTAACTCAAAACCATTAAAAGAAATTAATCTTGAATTACTATTTTAAATATTTGAAGTTAACATAAGAGATTTTAATTAAAATATCAGAAGTTTTTGAAGTTAATTTTTTTTATCTTTAATTGTTATAATTTTTTATAATGTATGAGATCAAATGAGAAAATAGTACTAATACTTTTAAATTTTGAATTTATTAAAAGAATATGAAATTGAACCATTTAAAATATTTTAAGTTAATATATATATATATATATATATATATATATATAGAAGAATTTTGACAATGCTCAATCGGGGCTAAATCGAGAATTCATCAGTCCACCATTTGAATTCCTGTTAAAATGTGAAATTGCGATTTCGAAAATATTTGAAGTTAAAATTAAAAAAAAAATTATATTAGAAGAATTTTGAAATTTTGAAGTTAAGTGAGAAAATAGATATAATAATTTTAATAAATTAAAAAATAAAACTAGACTTGAACTATTTTCAAATATTCGAAGTTAAAATTTGAAATTTTAATTTCAAATAATTGAAGACAGTTGCCTACGTATCCCTTACCTTGGAAATCAAAGTTCACGTAGTTCTCACTTACCTTAGGAATCGGAAGCGGTGGTGCGGGGGGTATCATACTCATCCATTTACCTTGGTTCGACTGAAACTGTTGGTACGGGAACTATCAATATCTCCCTCGCAATGATGTTAACAATGGGATAAAGTGATTTTCTCGATGCCCACCAATTCAAAATATCAAACTCATTGTTGGCTTCATTTTTCCAACGTTCCATACTCAAAAGTTGTTGCTAGATAAGTTTTAAGTTCTCGATAAGGGTTAGAACCGAATGAGTAACCCCAACGCCTCATTCGTGATTTTTTTTTGTTCAAAAAAATCTTGAAATCCCTCAATTTCATCATCGTCGTCACCACTTCTAGTAGAAGTTTGTCGTCTAGAAATACTCATAGGAAGAGGATCATCAAAATTTATATTATATTATTTAAATATATCAAATAAAGACTTTTTCACATTTTGAATAATATTTTCAACAGGAGGATGTTCAAACTCTTTAAATGGCAATAAAGTATCATAATAACTATTAAAATAAAAATCTAAACCACTTTCTCTATTATTATGATCTAATAATGTAGCAACTAAAAATATATTTGGAATGTAACAAAAACACTTCAACCATTTTCGTTTCATAAAAACAACACATTCTTCCAATCGTTCATTTTTCATGCACTCCCTAAAGATGAATTCAATTTTAACACAATATTCAACAATAAGGTGAGAAGTATGATAATAAATACCAAAAAATAAATTAGAAGCATCATTAAACACCTTTAAAAGGCTTTTTAAATAATTACATGTAGTCCATTGGTTTGTATATAGCATAATTCCAGTTTTTTGTTGGCCAAAAAACGAACACAACAACTATCTATATGCATATGTATCTTTCAATAATTTATATGTAGAGTTCCAACGAATAGGCACATCGGTTGAAATTTTTTTTCCCTCAAACCCGTTATCCTTACCCATTTTTATTGCAAAGATTTATTTTTATGAATACACATGACCGCCGCTTTATTAGGAGAAAAATCATTCCTCAAAACATTCAAACTATCTTGAGCACACAAATTCAAAATATGCATATGCATTTAATATGAAAAAAGCCACCAATAGATGGTTTGCAAATACTAATAAGCTCATTAACACTCGTTGTATTAGGAGTTGCATTGTCAAATGAAATAGAAGATATTTTTGCAACTAGACCATACTCTTGACAAATCATATGAATTAATAGACAAAAATTATGTGCATTATGAGGAGGTTTAGAATCTCTAAATGCAAGCAAGTATTTTTGTAAAGTCCATGACTTATCAACCCAATGACATGCAACACCCATGTAAGAGTTTCGTTCCCAATGATCACTCTAAACATATGAGCAAATTGAAACTTGTTTGGTATACTAGCAAATTTATTACATATGTTTAACTTATATTCACCAATAACTTTTTTAATATTACGACTAAGGGTAGAGCGTGGGACTCTCTTACTCGAGGGATTAAAAGAAAGTTGAGTGAACTTTTCATATAAATTATCATTGGAAAAGTTAAAAGGAAGAGATCTAAAAGAAACAAATTTTGCTAATTCTTTTCCATGAATAGCGTCAGAATATGTAAATAAAGAATAGGAGTTCGTACTTACCTGTCCTCCTTGTAGTTGCGTTTGAGTCTTATCGATAACGACTTTATAGAGGTGTTTGTTGTTGAGATGGTTGCGCATATTCTCATATCCTCCTTCTTGGAATTGTTAAGATGATGGACAATAGTTGCAAGTGACACGACACCTCTTTTTTCGTTTTTTGCCATCTTCCGTACACGGCTCGTTTGCGGGTGGCGGGGTCTCGATTTTTTGAAAATGTCGGATTTTAACTCCGTTGTTGTCCGAGAACGAGTTTCTCGCGTAGGTTTTCTTGGAGAAAATCATCGTGCTTCACCTCCTCTTGATCGGGCATAGGCATTTCTTCACCGGTAAAGGCGGCGACGACCCCATTAATTCGATCAATGTTGGTATCACTCCAATCTTCGTCAATGTTGATGGGGTTGGGATTGTAGTCACCAACCGAAGGAGTGTTGCCTTGTGATAAGCCGAAAGGATGGACATTGGCGTCGTCATCGAGTGCTATACTCTTTCCTTTATCGGCTCGACGAAAACGAGAAGAAGAAGAAGTAGTAGTAGGCTGAAGTAGTAGGATTATAAATATAGGATTAAAGCTAGAAAGTAAGGAAATATATTAGGAAGGCTTGATAATTAAATAAACTTAGTAAATCACTAAATTTGCAAAGAGGGGACAATGTAGAATAGAGAGATTATAGAAGATGATAGATTGGTGTGAGAGAAATGAGTTGGGAATGAGGGGTGTTTATAGGAGTGGGAAAAAAAACAGGCGGGAGAACCGCCGATTTTGAACCAAACCGAAACCGGCGGTTTGATCAACGGTCATTTCATCTACGGTCATTTGATCTTGACTGCCTATTTCAAACCAGATGTTGACCGCGCCCAACGAATCTATTTTGACCGGTTGAACTGGCAATTTTTTTTTTAATTCTCAAACCGGCGCCGGTTTACGGTTGGAAAAAAGGAGAAATAGGAACCAGACCGCCTTAACGACGGTTCCGGTTCAAACCGTGATCAACGGTTTCACAAACCGTTGACCTCCGATTCACTTGAACCGGTGAACATGTCTAAGTTGTAATGTGTAACAAGTTTGATACCCTATTTGTGTGGGATGTATGACTGACCACCAAAAAATGGGCAATTAAACAGTGGTGCAATTATCATTTTCGTGTTCATTCTCCACGCTCAACCCCGTCAACCAAGCACGGAACAACCCAATCGTTAAAAATTTTGCCCAATTTCACATGCATATTACTCTCCTATTTGTGAACTTTTTGTCCTTTTCGAGCCGTTTGGACGCCTCTTGTTTACGCACCTGTTTCGTGCGCTCACAAACGAGAAGCGTGTCATGTAGGTTATAGAATCAGGAGAAAAAAATATATTATGCCATCAAGCTGTTTCGACTGCATAGTTAAAAGATAGCAGAGTATATAAAAAAAATTAGAATTTGAAGTAGGTAGGTCATTGTATATTAAATTTGTATTTATTTATTGTTTTTCCTTTTTTTTCCATAATGGGGAACACTCGATCAAATGTGTCTTCAGGTGTGCCCTGAGCGAGCATCATACACATACATGCCTTGATGTCTGAATTTCTAAGATATTCGTTACAAATATATATCCCCGACGGTTGTAAAATTTGAGCAAAAAATTTGCTTGTGAACCAACCCAAAAAACAAAAATGGCAACCTAATTAATTAACTAATTGCTACAACAAGAAACAACAAAAATCAAATACTACTACAAATGAATGTCGAAAACCCACAGATGCTTTACAGATTAGAATCGGGCCTAGCCCGGAAAGGGAAAAACTCTAGCCTATCAAATCAAAGCCTATAGTTGTCGTATCTTCCAACACCAGACGATCCATAGCTACTGTAAGGTTGTTCTGCAAATGACGACGTCGGGTAAGAGCTGCTGCCCAGCTGATGAGAGTACGAAGACCTTAAACTCGGGTCCGGCTGCCCATAGCTGCCCGGAAGTGATTCCTTGTGACCACCGATGAATTCCTGCACAATATTATTATTATTACGCAGTGTTGTAATGTTGTTAGTCTTTCATTCAGCACTTCATCCTTGATTTGTTATTATTTTTATTTTCCTATTTTTTTTCGAAAAGGGTCTCTAAAAGCATCAAAAATGCGCATGTCGGGCAAAGCAAAAATAGAAAATGCATGATTTTGGTTCCAAAATTTAATAATGACAAATACTAAAGAGGTATAATTAAGAAATTACCCCTGTGGTTTAGCCTATAAACAAAAAGATCTAATTATCAATCAAAATTGTAAGTGCTACAAAAACACCTCCTGCATGTTTGTATTTTAGCAACAAATATCCCCCTTTCGATAATGATACCCACTTTCTCCCTTTTTTACATTTATTTTGTAATTAGGTATCTACCTGAATGAGTTGCTGAGCTGCTTGAACCTGTGAAGATGTGCCTTTTATTTCGACAGTAATCTCCTCAGGTGTTGCACTCTCTTGCACAGTCAGAGTAGCACCACTACTACGTCTAATGTAATCGATATTTGCTCCCTGTACCCCAATAATGTCTTCTGCATAAGCAAGAGGTATTTGCATGGTCTGCACAATCTGCATTACGCAATCGAATTTACTACTGAGCAAGCACACATCCATATTCATTAACGAATTTTTAAAAAAAAGTTTTTCTTTCAAAATTAGAAATTATCTCTAAAGATAATTTGTAATATAAAAAATTGATATATATATATATCGATGAGTATTTGTATATATAATTTCGATTATTATAAAAAAGGAAAAATTACAAAAAAAAAAGGTACTCTTTCATAATTACAAATTACCCCTTAAGGTTAGCATTTACTTAACAAAATACTCCCATTAATGTGGCAATTTATAAACACACACACACACATATATACATGGGGTATTTGTATTTACAATTTTGATTTTTTTTTTAATTTGAATAAACCTTGAGGGTATTTTTTTTTTAACTAACCCTAATAAAAGGCCTCAAGAGAACATGTGAAGGGTGAGATGCACAAACCTGAGTCACACTCACAACAGGCCCCCCAGAGCGTCCAAATGTTGAAGAACGAACCCCAAGTCCATACTCTGCTTCATACAATGAATGTCTAGAAGATGCCATATGAGTATCCATCTGGTTGTCGCGCTCAAGAAAAATTGAATCCCTCTTAACTGAAACGGGATAATTATCCCCAGCCGAGGAGGTCCGTGGAGTCGCATGTAGCAATGTGTTGCTAGGGAAAGAATCTACTTGCCTTTCCTGAGTGGCTGGTGGTGCATTATACTGTACGAGGAGAAAAAATGTCATTAATCATAGTTTTATGACGTCGACTGTTAAACCAAAGAGAAATTAGCTTACACTCTTCTCGAATAACGGAAGCACACTCTGATCCACTAAAAATTTTCTGAGGTGTCCCACCACAGCTTCCAAAGCTTTACGAACCTTGAGAGCCTCCCCTTGTAACTCGACAAACCTTTCTTCAGAATTGGCATAAATTGGAATTTCATCTGAAACTACAATATGTGGAGGATCGTTTAATTCACCCTAAGAGCAATAAATTAACAAAAGGACAAATCAAGCAATTCCCAAATAAAAACCAGAAAATAGAAAACTTGGAAAAAAACAACTAAGAGAGAGAACCTTCAAAACTGAAAAATTAAAAATCCGGCTCTTTGTTTTGGTATTCTTGAGACCAAGATCTATTTCAAAAAAATAAAATAAATCAAAAGCCTACCAATTAACCTATTCAAATTGAAAAAATTACAACATTCCCTTTTGTGTATATAATTTGGGTGTCAAACCGTAGGTCTCGGGGAGAGATGATTGATTTGCTAAATTTTTTTTATCTAAAATTGATAAGAAACGAAAAGGTTATGGTCCTCAGGACGATTGGAATCACCAAACACAGTTAAACCCCTTGAGGTCCACGGCGTGGATGGTCCTGTGGGAATCCTAAAAGGTACCAAACATTCTAACGGAGAAAGGGGAAAACATCCGGCTGGCCAGAGAAGACTGGGTGAATACTTTGAGACAACAGCTCTCAGCCAGGGATTTCAATTTGGGGCTTCGTTGATGGATTCAGTAACTGAGTTACTTATACTAACCTTCATAAAGTTACGAGAAGATATCAACAAACACAGAGCATGTCAGTTGTTGAGCATCAAGTTGTTGTACAACCTAGATGGTAACGTTAAAATACACACGTGCATAATAACAGGTTTTGAATCGATAGTAAAAAGTACTTTGAGATCTTAAGTTTTTTTATGGGGAAGATTACCGATGGGTATGGAAGAGAAAATTGAGTGCGGGGGAATTTGACATTATCTAGTGCAATAGTTAAGAACAAAGAGACAGATTAACTTTAAATTTCTAATTTCTATGTTTCATTTAAATTGTTAATGTGCTGAAATAATTCTCATAAGTTCTGATTAGTTGGAAAATTCAAATCTCAAAGTGAATATTCGAACTAATCAGCACTTCTAAGTATACTTCTTAGAAGTATTTCAGCACATTAACAATCTAAAGCAAAAAGTGAAACAAACGAATTAGTAATTCAAAGTTGATCTGTCTCCAACACTTGACAGTCCGAGTAAATATTCCAACCATTCTTGACTAATGCAATTACTTGATAATGTCAAATTCCCACGCGCACTCAACGTATTCTTCCCGTATGAAACCATACCCAACATGATCCAATCTTCCCCAAGAAGATAAAATCTCAAAGTACTCTTTACCTCTAATAGATTCAAAACATATTATTATGCACATGTGCATTTTAACGCTACCGTCTTCCACTAGGTCGTACGGCAACTTGGTGCTCAGCTCTGTATTTGTTGATATATTCTCGTGGCTTTATGGAGGCTAAGCATAGGTCCTTCGATTATTGATTCCTCAACCACAAATAGAAATCCTCAGTTAAATGTTGTGTCAAAGAATTCACCCGATTACCAATTCCCTTAATGAAGCCCCAAATAAAAATTATTAGTTAAGTGTTGTCTTAAAGAATTCACCCGGTCTTCTCTGGATGGGCATGATGTTTTCCCCATGTTTGGCCTAATTCGTGATTGTCTACATCTTCAGGACCATAATCCTCTTCATAATCCATCCCTTGGACTTCAAGGAGTTTAACTGTCTTTGTTTAAAAAGAAGAAAAACACAAAAAAATCTAAAAGCTGAAAATTGGGCTCGATTTGACAGAATGTATTCCATGAGGCAGTCTGACACAAGTTTTTGTCCAAAAGAAAATAATTACATTAAATCCCCAAAGCTCTTAAAACAAAGTAACGAACACATAATATATCACTTCGTAAAAAACTAACTAATAATACCACTAAAATGGCACACGTAATAAGATAATGTCGACAGAAGAATGCTACATTACCATTAGAAAGCACACGCACAGAAGCACCACTGGTTTCCTGAATAGACTTGATCACGCAACCTTGTTTTCCAATTAAGCTAATAGCCTGTACTGATGGAACCAATAATCGAATCACGCAGAAAGTTGCACCAGCGGCTTCACCACTGCCATCACCATCATTGTCAGGCAATCCACTGACACGCTTGAAGATTCTTATTATCGCATCCATTGCTGGAGGCAAGGCTGAATCCGGTTCTTCCTTCCCAGATATTAAGACCTGAAAGTTTTGCAAGTTCAGAATTTTAACTTCAAGTGGCTTAGAACAAGCAAATTAGCAAATAAAGTGCAAGTGGAGTTTCTCATTATCAGGTAAAGCTACAGAGATACGCCAGCTTATTTCTTGATGGGGTTCGTCGTGCTCGTTCTCTGCTTCAGCTAAAGAACTACACTTTAAGAAATTATCTTAGAAAAGGTCTTAGCATGCTTCGACCATATAAAGTAGCATTACTGATGTACTAAATCAGTGGTCTAAAGCACAAAAGTGTTCTTCCAAAATGAAATCTATAAACAAACTACCGAAAAAAGGGAAGATTAAAGCAGATACACAAAATTAGAGAAACTAGTTTTGTGAAAAAGTGTGCATTCAGCCACCCACCACACGTATGCGCACATATAGATAGAGCTATTCACTCTATCTCGATCTAGAGCCAAACTAAGACTTAAAAAAATGGAAGATAAAGAAATTCTCCTAATGAGAGATAGGGTTCTCTCACATTACCCTTTTAAAGACTTGATAGATTAACCATCCGATTTTAAATTTCGAATCTAACAATTACCTAATAATAAAAACACTTTGAGGGTACAAACAGAGTAGAAAGGCAATTTGTGGGAACAAGAAGAAGTAAGGAATAGGGAGAAAAAAAAAAGTTAATCAAATAATGTACCTTAGCAAAATTAGACCAACAACAAAATTCTAAACCCTAAAATAAACATGCAGAGCCATTATTTCTTGAAAAGGAAAAACAACAAAAAAAATCCAAACGCAAAGTAATCGAGCTATAAATGGATAAATTGGAGAATTACAATTCGATCCGGAGAAGTGAGAGGGCCATCGAGCACGCGAATCCTAGCTCGGGTCTCCTCGACGAGCTTCTTGACGAGATCCCCCTTCCGCCCAATAATGCCACCGACTTTCAGCACCGGCACCACTAACCGAAACACGGAATACCCCGGCCAGGCCGGCCACTTGGCCTTCAACTCCTCCAAGCGCTTATCCTTCTCCTCCGCCTCGGTTGCCTCAGCCGCATCTGGAGATTCAGTCAAGGATGCTCCGGCGTCCTCGCATTCGGTTTCGGGGGCTCCAGCTGCAGCTTTTTGCTCCGCGGACATTTCTGTTGGGACGGCGGCTTCGGTGTCGGCGATGTCCGCCGGCAGTTGGGACGAGGCCATAGAGTGGGGATGGTTAATTGGGTTTAGACGGGTGGTAGGGTTTACGGAGTTGGGGGAAAATGAGCAATGGAAGAAAGGTTTTAGTTTTATTTGAAGGAATAAAGCCGAAGACGAGGAAAGTACACTAATTGTCAACTATTGTTGTATTGTAATTTGATTTTAGCCGCTTGGTTGAGCTAGTTAATACACGAGTCAAACTTAAATACACTTTTTTATTTGATACAAGTATAACATAAAGTTCGAGTTCATATGGAGTGATAAAAATGGGAAAAATATACCTCGCTTGGATTTTTTTTATTTACTATACTCTTCTATTTTGATTCGAAAAATAATAGAAGCCAGTAATTTGAAATCCAACTCTACGAGATCAAAATTAATAGAGTAATAATTAATAATAATAAGTATACTTAGATGTGAATAACGATTCGAAACTGGCAGTTCACGGTTTGAATCATCAGTTCAATTTATCCCGAAAGGACGAATCGTAACCGAACTGTGGATCCGGCTGGTTGCCGGTGGTTTGTGAATCTTCGGCTCCCGATTTGTTATAGTGGTTTCCGCCAGGGTTTCTTTATTTATTTGTTTATTTTTGAAATTTAGATTTCATATTTTTCGGGTTTCTTGCTATATTTATTATCTCGATTTTGTAAATTGAATGGGATTGGATGAAAATAATACTCAAATTTTAAAAAGAAATTAGACTTGCACTATCTTCAAATATTCAAAGTTAAAATCAAAAATTTTAACTTCAAATAATTGAAGTAAGTTGTCTACGTATCCCCTTACCTTAGGTAACAAAGTCCACATAGTTCTCACTTGTCTTACTTACCTTACGAAGGGCGGGAGAAACAGATCGGGAGATGGGGTCTGATGTCGAGGCGAGATGTGTCATGATCATCCATTTGTCGAGTCGTTGATTGATCCAATTTCATACGTCTCACTCTCTTCATCTTAATAAAAGAACGTTTCGTTGTTTGCGCATTTGGCGTTGACCTAATCGTGAAACACCATTTGATTTCGAGATTGTAAGACCTAATGTTGAATTTCGCTGGTCCAACATGTTAACAATAGGGTAAAGTGATTTACTCAATGACCACCAATTCAAAATACCAAACTCATTGTCAGCTTTATTTTCCCCCAACGTTCCACTCTCAAAAGTCATTGTTAGATAAGTTTCAACTTCTCAATAAAGGTTAGAAACAAATGAGTAACCTAAAAATCTCATCCATTGTTTTTTTGGTTTCAAAAAGTCCTCAAATCCCTCAATTTCACCGTCATCGTCACTTCTACTAGGACTACCATTCTAGTAGAAGCTTGTCGTCCAAAAGTACTCATAGGAAGAGGACCATCAAAATTTATACTATATTCTTTAAATATATCAAATAAATATTTTTTCACATTTTGAATATTATTGTCAAGTGAAGGAATCTCAAAATCTTCAAATAGTAATAAATCATCATAATAACTGTAAAATAAAGTTCTAAACCACATTCTCTGTTAGAAGAATTTAATAATGTAGCAACTAAAAAAAAACACGAGGAATGTAATAAAATACTTAAATCATTTTCGTTTCATTTGAATTACACATTTTTTCAAACGTTAATTTTCATGCACTCCCTAAAGATGAATGCAGTTTTAACACAATGCTCAACAACAATGTGAGGAGTGTGATAATAAACACCAGAAAATGATTTAGAAGTACCATCAAACACAATTGGGAAAAAAAGTTCCAAATACTGACATGTAGTCTATTAGTTTGTATATAATATAATCAAAGCTTGTTGTTGGCTAAAAAATGCACACAACACCTCTCTATACAAATATGTATCCCTCGATAGTCTCTATGTAGAGTTCTAGCACATTGGTACATCGGGTTAAAAGATTTTGGCATGAAGCTCGTTCTCCTCATAAAATCTCACCCATTTTCATCGCAAATATTTATTTATATGAATAACCATGATTGTCATTTTAATAAGAGAAAGCTAGTTTTTCAAACAATTCAAGCCATACTGAGCACACAATTTTAAATTATGATCTATGCATCTAATATTAAAAAACATACCACCAACAGATGGTTGACAAATACCAATAAGTTCATTAATACTCGTAGTATTAGGAGTAACATTATCAAATAAAATTGAAAATATTTTTGATACTGGACTAGATTCTTAACAAATTGAATGAGTTAATTGAGAAATAGAATGTGCATATTGAGAATGTTTAAAATCTCTAAATGCAAGTAAATCTTCTTTTGTAAAGTCCAGTACTTATCAATCCAATGACATGTAATTCTCATGTAAGAATTTCGATCCCAATGATCACTCTAAACATCCAAATAAATTGAGACTTTATTCGTTAAACTAGCAAATTTATTAGATATATTTAACTTATATCGACTAACAACTTTTCTAGTATCACGGGAACTGTAGAGCATGAAACTCTCTTACTTGAGGGATTGAGAAAAAGTTGGATGAGATTTTCATACAAACCATAATTGAAAAAGTCAAAATAAAGAGACCTAGAAGCAACAAACTTAGCTAATTCTTTTTTATGAGTAGCTCCGAAATACGTAAATAAAGAATAGAGAGTTCATACTTATATGTGCTTCATGTAGTTATATTCGAGTCTTATTGATACTCACATTGTCGGGATGTTTGTTGTTTAGATGGTTGCGCATATTCCTGTATTCTCTCCCTTTAAGGAATTAGTATTGCGCTTACAATAGCTGCAATTGATTATGCACCTCTTTTTTTTTTTTTTTGCCATTTTCAAGGGGCGACCCATTTGCGAATGAAGAGATCTCTACTTTATCAAAATGATATTTGAGAATCTTGGACTTTAACACCCCCACTGACCGAGAATGAGTACGAGTCTTTCGAGGCGAATGATCGTGCTCCATGTGCTCGGACATTTTCTCACTGGTAATGGAGGTGGAGACTTGATAAGTTCGATAAATATTAATGTCACTCAAATCTTCATCAATGTTGATGGATTTTGGATTGTAGTTATTGAATGAAGGAGTAGTGCCTCGTGAAAAATGATGGACATTCACGTCATCATCAAGTGTTGTTCTCTTCCCCTTGTTGTCTTGACGAGAAGAACCTCCACGACTTGATGTTTTTTATATGGAGTAGATAAAAACAGGAAAGAACATAAGCTAAACTAATATTATAAATTTAGAATGAACTATAAAGTAAGAAATATATTTAGAAGTAGAAAAACTAAAACATAAAACTTGACATTGAAGGCTTGATAATTAAAGTTTGGTAAATCACTAAATTGGTAATGTGGATGGAGTAAATTACTAATTTGTAAAGAAAAGTAACGTAGAATAGGGAGAATATATGAGAGATTGGTGTGAGAGAAATGATTTGGGAAATTGGGGTATTAGGAGTGGAAAAAAAATCTGCATTCACACTGCCAGTTTTGGACAAAAATGGGAGGTTTGAGACAACAGTCACTTGATCTGGACCATAGATTTCAAATGCAATTTCGACCGCCCCAATGGCTACCTTGACCATGGTTCAACCGGCGGTTTGAACCGCCATTTTGGCCAACAATATATTTTTGTTTAAGTTTATGAAACTGGTGGTTTGAACCCCCAATTGACGGTTTGTAATTAGCTCAAACTCAAACCGGACCGTCTTATTGGGGATTATAATTTCAGTGTTCAAACCAGTGATTTGGCCAGTTTGCACAAACCGGTGTGAATGTTTAAGTATTCAAGCGGTGTGTGAAAGAAAGGTTTGAACACATAAGAAATTACGAAAAGATTGGTTGAAGAATGAGAGAGTAAGAAGAAGAATAAGATGAAGACGGACAAACAAAAAAGACTTTTTTTCTGGCTCTAAGAGTGTAATAATCCCTTTAGGTCGTGACTGTGTTTGGCTCGATTCAACTCATTTACGCCCAACTTATGTTAAGTTTGACAGGATAATTTCATTTTTGGTCCATTATGTTGGCCACTTTCCACAAAAGGTACGTGATGTTGGTCAGCATCAAATCACGTCTTCTAAGTTGACAAATTCATCAAATAAGGTCCATTTTTATCACGTTCGGGCCTAAATGCTAACGTGGCATGATTATTTAATTTATTATCATTTTTCATTTAATTTTAATTATTAAATGGAGACGAAAAATTATTTTTGCCATTCCTTCCCATTTAATTTTCTTCCCTTTTTTTCCATTTTTTCATTGTTCAAATTAGGGCTGATGAATTGGAGAAATATAAAAGGCATTCAGCCCTGATTTTTCCATTTTTCCTCACTGAAGGAGTGCATAGAGGTTGATTTGTTAAGGAGCTGGAGTTTGGATCGGTGGCGGCGGCTTTGATGGTAGGATGTGGATCTAGCTGAAGAAGGTGGTGACAAAAGCTGGAGAAGAAGGAGGCTGATTAGTATTTATTTTTTAATTTTTGTTGTTTATTTTTTTCCTAGTTTTATTTGCATTTTTTTTCTTCGCCTTTTTGTGTGTTTTCCTTTATTTCCTTTTGTTTTCCTTGTGTTGTTGTCACTGGGTAAGGAGCTTAACTCATAGACCTGAGTGGAGTTTGAGGTTCGCACTTGCCCGGATTTGGGGGGCGGGGATGGTTTCTTCAGCTACCCGCTGGTTTGGGGGACTATCAGATTGGCTGCTCGTGGCCAAATTGTGTTATTTTATGTTTGCTTTGTCTTTTTTTGTTTGTTATCATAGGCCTTTGTTTCATTTTGAAGTTTACTCGTGTATGATTTAGGGGTGTTTGTGATGTGTTTGGTTTCTTTGGCTGTGTTCATAGTTGTTGTAGACGGCAGCCACATCTCCTATCGTGTGGAGTGCTAGTTTTGGTGGTATAATTAGTGTTCGATTCTATTTGGTCGATTAGGTCACTTGAGGCTAGGCTATTGGGCTTCTTACCATGTGTATTGCTAATAGCCAATGTCTCAAGTGTTGATGGTGTTATCTGTTTTTTATTTGTTGTGGTGTTATTTGTATCTTTTTTCTGAACTATCCTCTGCGGTAAATTTCCTTATCTTACCTGAAAATTTATCTTGTCTCGAGGATAAAATGTGGCTATTTAGCCCCCAATTATAATTTTCTCGAGTTTCTATATAAATCTTATCATTTCCACACACACACCAAAAAAAAAAAAAAAAAAAAAAAGATAACCGGAACTATTATTAAATTTCCTGGTTTAACTTGGTTATGAGTTTGGAACTCATATTTTGATTGACCGTGTAGCACAAATTTAATAGTTGATGGGGTTTCCAATTGCATGAGATCACTCAAAGAGTATAAGAATTGTGAAACAAGTGGTGAAAAAAAACTCTTTAAAAAAATGAATTTTGATGAAGTGGTCTGATGATGATAATTAAAATAATATTTTGTAGTAAACTTATAATTCAATTTCAAAAAATCAAGAAATGAGAATATTGTAATTTATACTATGAAAATGTAAAGATTACAAGTAATGTAATATTTTTAAAATGATGACTGAAGCACATATTACACAATATACAAAGGAAGTATTATTTATTCTTGTTGATTAGGATGTAATCTAAATATATTGAACTTGTGTCATTTTTTATAAATAGGGTTGATTGCACATAAAATTACCACCTTTGTTCAAGTTGCAATATAAACTATTTTTTTTTTTAAGTTTGCCTAAAAGGAACCACCTTCATTAATTTTTGCAAAACGAAGCATGGAGTCAATTCAAGTGCCAAACATCCTATGTGTACGACCACATCCACCTGGCATATAATATAAAATATGAAAATAAAAAATCCAAATCAACATAAAACGACATCATTTCACTTTAGCCCCAATTTTATTTCTGAAACATCCACTATGTTGAGGAATTTATTCTTGACAATAATTCCTATTTTGTTATTTGTCTTTCTTGGTCACAAAATAAGTTAGGAAATTAGATTTAGGACAATATTATGTTTCCTAGTTTATGCACAAGACTTTAATTATTCCTAGATTGTGTTTAGGATTTGTTTTTAGGATTTTACCAAGTTTAGGATTCTTGGTTGTCTATTTAAGACACAAGAACTCCTAATACTTACACACGGTTTTTAGAGATCAAGACGCACGGATTTCTTGTGAAGGACGCACAACGCAAGAGGACAAACAAGAAAGGAAGAAGAACACGAAGAATAAAATTACTTGGAGCCAACGATCGTGATAAACAAGATATTTGAAGTTGCGTGACCGACGGAGAAGATCTTGTCATTCCGGCAACAAGTATTTAGTATCAAGTTCCTTGATATTTAGTTTTCATATATTACTTTATACTTTGTATTGAACTTAAAAAGAAAGTAATATAGTTTTTGGGTTTGTACACCCAAGTTCACAAGTACTTTTACTTGTGAACTGAATTTGTTTAATCGTGTTCTCGTATTTTAATTTTCACTGCATAAATTTAATTTACTCTGGTCGATGTTGTTAACTGATGTTGGTAACATTGATTAACAACATCGTGAATCTGAGAATTATTCTTATATCCATAGACCTTCTAATTTTACAATTGGCATCTAGAGAGGGTTACTTAACCTTTTAAGTATTGATCCTTACGTTTTAGGTGCTATGGATGCTCAAGGCAACCCGAGGCCTCCAATCCTTAATGGTGAGAATTATTCTCTCTGGAAACAGAGAATGAGATGGCATTTGAAAAGCATCGACGAGCATGTTTGGAAAACTATTCTTATTGGATGGGAAAAACCACGTGTCACGGATGGCGAGGGCGATACCATCCCTAAAAAGGAGGAAGAATGGACTGCTGATGAATCAACTGCTGCAAATTGGAACTCCAAATGCATCAACACCTTGTGTGGCTATGTAGATACGAGCTATTACCACATCATCAAGAATTGCGAGTCAGCAACGGATGCATGGGACACACTACAGAGGGTGTGTGAAGGAACTGCAAGCGTAAAGAAATCCAGATTAAGAATGCTCATATCCACCTTCGAGGCGATGAGAATGGATGAAAAAGAGTCAATCTTGGACTACTCCGTAAGGTTGGCGGAAATAACTGAAGAGTGCAGAGAGCTTGGTGAGCCCATAACTAATTCCCGTCTTGTTGGAAAATTGCTGAGATCCATTACAAAGAATTATAGCATGAAGGTGGTGGCCATAGAAGAATCCAAAGATGTTGATAACATCGATTTCAACACCTTAGTTGAAAATCTCAAGCAATATGAGATGGAACACGTTGGCTCTAGCTCGAAAGAGAAGAATGTTGCTTTTTCTTCCGATTCAATTGCAGTCGATGATGAAGATGACGATGATTTCGATTTTAATGGAATTATTAAAAATATGGAGACAACTACTCTCGGAGAAGATGAACTGGCCTTTGTGACTCAACGCTTCAACAATTTCTTGAAGAAAAAGAACAATTTTGGAAGCGCAAATCCAAGGAACAGGACGCAGAAATCCACTCCAAAGTTTACTGGACGCACTCCTCCATGATCTCAGTCCACAAATTCAATTTCCAATGTGTCCAGTTCAACAAAACCACTCAATGAGATTCAATGCCACGAATGCAATGGTTGGGGGCATTACAAGAACGAGTGTCCCAACACTCTTAGAAAGAAAAGCATGGTCGCTACAGATTTCACCGAAGATGTTAATGATTCCGAGTCAACTGATTTCATTCCAGCTTTATTGTCCCATATTGTGTGGGACGACGATGTTCATGTTGGTTTGCTTGCCGACAACATCGTGTGCCTGAATGCTGAGACCACTGATTATTATGAGGAATACGAGCAGCTGAGTGTTGACCACCAGAAATTGTTTATCAGTTGGAGTAAACAGGTACTCAAGGCCAAAGATCTAGAAAAAGAAGTAGAAAATCTAACCAAGGAAAAGGAGGATCATCTTGACATCATTGTCCGGCTGGAAACATCTCTCACCAAGAAGGATACTGAGCTTGAAAAAATGAAGAATGAGCTGACCACTGTTCGAGGAACCATTTCAAATCTAAACAAAGGTAAGGCGAAGCTTGATGAAATTTTGCAGGTTAGCTTCCCAGAGTCCTCTAAGCATGGAATAGGTTTCAAACCAAGTCAACCTACGCAAGTATCGAGTCAAGAACGAAAATCTTCCAAACACCACAAGAAAAGGAGGAGACATTTCGTGTGTCATCATTGTGGAGAATCAGGGCACATTCGGCCCTTTTGCTGGAAGATCATTAGCGAGAGAAGACATTTTTAGAGAACAAATATGTCTGTCAAGTCCAATGTTGGTAACCGCGCTACCAACATCAGATACAAACAAGTGTGGGTCAAGAAAAACAGCGTCAAGTGCAATATGATCCATACCTCCTTGAAGTTTCTAGTCCCTGGAGCCTGGTATTTTGATAGTGGATGCTCGAAGCATATGACAGGCTCAGAAGAATTGCTCTCCAACATTGTCAGATTTAAAGGTGGAAAAGTGAAGTATGGAGGAGGCGCAAATGGCCAAATCATTGGCCAAGGGACTCTTCATGTTCCTGGTGTTGTAACATTGGAAAATGTGCTGCTAGTAGAAGGACTTACAGCAAATTTGATCAGCATAAGTCAATTGTGCGACGGAGGYTTCAGCGTTAAATTCAACCGTGAAAAGTGTGAAGTTTATGAGGAGAATGGATCGTGTATTCTCACTGGGAAAAGAAATTCAGATAATTGCTACCAAATTCACAGTGATGCTTTTTGCAGGTTGTCCCAATTTAGTGATGCAGAACTATGGCATCAAAAGCTTGGACATGTAAATTACAAGATGATGGATAGGTTGGCCAAGGAAGAAGCTGTGACTGGACTGCCCAAGCTCAACACCAAGATCATTCCGGTGTGCGAGGCATGCCAAAAGGGGAAATAGGTAAGGGTGCCACATCCAGTCTAACAAAGTCTCACTACATCATCCTGCTTTGAACTGCTTCACATGGATCTCATGGGACCACTTGAGGTTGAGAGCCTTGATGGTAAGAGGTATGTTCTCGTAATTGTTGATGATCTTTCTAGGTTTACTTGGGTAGAGTTTCTAAAAGAAAAATCTGAAACGTTTGAGGCTTTCAAAAAACTTGCAAAGAAGCTATGTGTAAGGTTTAATGTGAAAATTGGTAGGATTAGAACTGATCATGGAAAGGAATTTGAAAACGCATCTTTTCTGAAGTACTGCACTTCTGAGGGTATTAGTAATGAATTTTCTTCTCCAATTACCCCTCAACAAAATGGCATAGCTGAACGTAAGAATAGAACTCTAGCGGAGATGACTAGAACTATGCTCATTTCTAATGGGATAGCTAAAGCGGTTAAAAGAATTATTAGGTACATTGCTGGTAC
>BMAC01000963.1:42160-54697 GCA_014905375.1 Phtheirospermum japonicum | reverse complement strand
TTTGGAGGCTGGCTTTATTATTTTTTGGAAACATAGGAAATTATACATATGTCAAGGATAAATAAATGGCAAAAACTCAAATGTGACGGTCACACGGGTCTTCTGTCATGTGACGGAGCCCCAAACCCAATAAATCTGCCTAGTCCGACCCAATTTGATGGACCAAATCCGGGTCTGAACAGGTATAGAGCTTCGTCCACATGATAAATGATTCATGTGGCCGTCACACAGGAGACTTGCTCTAAATAAATAGGGTTTTACAGTTTCCAAACGGTTTCAGGCGATAAAAGAAATCCAATATATGTTTTTGATATTTGCGATGTTAGCTTGGAGGCGAAAAATATGGTGTGTGTGACTGTTGAATAAATAGGGTTTTACAGTTTTGAACGGTTTCAGGCGATAAAAGAAATCCAATATATGTTTTGATATTTGCGATGTTAGCTTGGAGGCGAAAAATACGGTGTGTGTGACTGTTGAATAGTTGTAACATCAGTGTTGTTTAAATTTTTGGCTTTAAAGATTTTAAGCTTTTTTGTGGGATTTTTGTGGGGTGGAAAAATCGTATTTGTACTAAGAATGGACCACAGTATTTGATCCACAGGGGAAGACAAGATTTGATGCATGTTTTTTAGTTTGATCCACATGGGAAGACAAGATTTGATGCATGGTTTTTAGTATCTTGTATTGTAGCTATTTTACAGTTGTACATTAAATATTCCAAGAAAGTAATTTACAAACTTTTAGAATTTTAGATATTTGTGCTTGACACTTCTCTTAAACCCACTACGTATGTTCTATGAATATAGAATTAACAAGTGTTTTGTTAGTACCAAGATATAGGAAATATTAAAAAGTATTTCTTTTAATGTTTATTACGGTGTTCTTTACTGTTTATCATCTATATATCTATATTATTTAGTTTACTTTATGTTTATCTATATTATTTAGTTTATTTTATATTATTTGGACCAAATGTTTATTATGCTCTATTTCCTGTTTACTTTGTGTTAATATTGCATTTACCACATGATGATCAAGTTGTTTATTGTTAGTTTATCTACTATTTACTCCAAGTTGTTTATTGCAGATTTATCTACTGCTTATTGAGGTTGTTTATCATAGTTTTATCTAGTGTTTACTCAAGTTTCACCTGCTTTGTTTAATGTTTTCGCCACGTAATTGTTGGGTTCAATTAATTTCATAAAATGGAAATTGTTTGCTCAATTTTTTATTTTTCAATAATCATATTTGGTTCATCTAAAGTTATAAATATAAATCAACAATAAATCAATTAATAAAAAACTACAGTATAAGATATATATATATATATATAAATTAATTATATATAAATAAACATCAAACCCAAGGATAAAATAAAAATTATGTTAGTAATAAAAAAATAAACACATGTGTAAAGAAAAAAAATGTGTGTAAAGAATTGTCACATTATAATTATCAATTCTTGATAAGGAATATGAGTAAGATATTATAGGAGAATAATTAGAAATAATATATAAGAATAATTATGTTTAATTATAGATGGATGAGATATTATAGGAAAGATAAGGATAATATCTAAAGTTATAAATATAAATAAAAAAACCAAATAATAAAAAATTATGGTATTAAAATAGATATATGAAAATTAATTAAATATAAATAAATATCAAACCCATGAATAAAATAAAAATTACGTTAATAATAAAAAAAACAAAAACATTGTAAAGAGAAAAAAAACGCGTGTGTAAGAACTGTTATGTTAATTATCAATTTTGTTAAGGGACATGAGTAAGATATTTAGTAGAATAATTAGGAATGATATCTAATAATAATTATGTTTAATTATACATTGATGATGAGATATTATAGGAAAGATAATTAAGGATAATATTTAAAAATAATTAAATTCCATGATTAATAATAATGGTGTGATTTATGCCTCTTCTTTTGTTCAAGTTTAATTTAGGGCAATATATTCTAGTCTTATTTTTGATTAGTTATAAGATATTTAAGGATAACATGTTGAAAAATATATTCTCATAAAACTGAGATTAATTTCATAGTGGTTAGATATAATAAGTATATTTTTAATTATAGTAATAAAAATGAAATTAGGTACGTATCCATATCAATAACTTTATTTTTACATAGAAATTACTAATCGTTGAACTACTTTCAACGAGCGATGGTGATGAACGAGTGCACTCCGAGAATTACGTGGAATCCCAAGGTTTGTCACGAACCCAGAATCCTAGCGACGAACGACGACTGCTGCGAATCGAACCTTGTTACGCCGTTGTACAGGTTTATGCTAGAGGTATGAGTGATGTGTCAAATATCTCAACCTTTGTGGTGTTCTAAGGTGTCTCAAGCCTTCCAAAAGTCCCCAAGGCTGAATGAATTCCGAACCCTTGCCTCTCTGTCGTTTTTAAACAAGCTTTGGCTGTTTCGTAACTGACGATTTCCATAAAAATCTGCATGTGTAACGTACTTGTCCGATCGGACATAGGTCTCGTCCGATCGGACGAAGGCTACTGTCATTGGCTACGATCGGTGCACCAGTTCGTTCGGCCGGTGTGCGCTTCAACAGTCAGTCCGATCAGAGATATAAGATGTCCGATCGGTGGGTGTCCTTTGGGCTACTTTTGAGCGTTGCTTCTTTTATCTCTGTGCTTGGGATCCATCGGACACTCTAGCTATATGAGAAAAACACAGAATTACTCTCATTTGGACCGATTAATGATCAACAAGTCGGAAAGTTAAGTAAGGAGACGAAAAATGCAAAACGATACAATTCAACCTAGTCTTAACCCGAAAAAGAAAATAAAAAGACTAAAACAAGACTCGATTATGTACAGATTCGTAACAAAAACGTACGAATCAACCACCCCATGCTTAATTGGTTTGTTCGTTCTCGAACAAATGAAAGAATCAAAACCAAGAGAAGTGAAAATAGTTAGAGCTAAGAGTCATGTCGTGCATATAGTTTAGTTGTACAATTATAAACACATTCGCCGAAAACCATAAGGCTAACTCGTATTACTGTTTCACCTTAAGTCGAAAGAATGCATCCTCACAAAAGGGAAATATATATAATGGTGCACTCATTCGCTCGTGTTTTTCAAAAGGTAAGTGTATATGCTCGGATCAACATAGACATGCATTCAACGACTCGTGAAAATCAAAGACTCGTACATCGCATATGTGTGCACATTTAATCAAGAATCGGATTAGGACTTTTAAGGGTTGTAATGTTGGCTCTTTGTTAAAGTATGTCATATATAAAGATGTGTGGCTAACTTGCGAACAAACGCAATCAATAACTCACTCAATCCAACACCTTAAGCATAGAGCATGATTTTTGCTCCTCATCCTTCCCAAATAACCATATACCATTATTTTTAGCCTTTTATAGCTAAGGCTCTTTTCAACCCCCAAACCCGAATATTTGCTTTAATAAATAGACTTATTTTTATTATCTAGATGCTTATGAACTTGAGCACCCTTATTATTATTATTATTATTATTATTATTATTATTATTATTATTATTATTATTTGCTCTCTCTCTCTCTCTTTTTTATTTAGAGAATCCTACTAATTCCTACCCTGCAATCGCCATATCTCATTAACCATTGATAAATAAAATTCTCATCTCACAACCTTAACGAAATAAGAGCTGCAATAATACTCGTGGCTAACCAAGGGATGGAATAAAGGCTCGAGGGGCTCATTGAGGATTTTTAGTGGTTTTTTTGTTACGAATAAGGCCGGAAACGAGTTTTATATGTGCCTATCGTCATTTTCAAAACCCAATGTACACATGCGATTAAGAGACTTCTCAAAATACTTATCGAATCACAACATGAAGTGTTGATAAACACACAAGGCTTCTTACTAGGGTTTAATTCACACTTTTGAAAACAAGAAAGTGTTGTTTTAGGCATATATAAGTAGTTTTGAAAAATTTGCACTTAAACAAGCTCACAAGACTCTAAACATCATACCACATAATACATGATTCCGACAGGCATGCCAGTACAAACACAAATAAGAACGGGCAAATATTCAACAAAAGTTGACGTAATTGGTTGACTAGCATCATGTTACGAAATTGTGACTATGTTACTAAAAATGGTTTGAAATCGACATGCATGAAACTCTAAACCCCCAACTCGAGGACTGCGCAGTCGTCCAATCTCTATCCCACGTTGGATCTTTCTTGAAAAAATCTGTTTTCAGGTATGCTCAACTATATGTTGCAATATCAAAGGTAACCATCGGATTCTAGGTTGCCGTTTAAGTTTCAACGAAGGCAATTTCCAGTTACACTTTCATATGCAATGACAATTAATAAAAGTCAAGGCCAATCTCTATCCCACGTTGGACTTTTCTTGAAAAAACTTGTTTTCAGTCGTGGTCAACTATATGTTGCAATATCAAGGGTGACCAACCGAAAAGGTATAAAAATCTTGATTTGCGTTGATGAAAATAGACATAGAAAAAAACTACGAATGTTGTGTATAAGAAAGTAATTTATAATTTGTAAATTACAAATTTTTGATTAATAATAGTTTTATTAACCATGCTCTGTATAATGTTTTAATTCTTCAGTTTCTTAAATTTATTATTTTAACCTTTACCTTATTCTACTTTGGTTTAAATTAGTGTAATCACTTATTTATTATATTATCAACATAAAAGTAAAATTAAAAAATTGATAAACAAATTATTCCCCAATGCAACGCACACGGCTATAATACTAGTTCAATTAGCAACCCAATTAACAAAGACCAGGTCAAAGCCCATTTTCACCATAACTGCAGCAAAAAGTTTCCACTCAACCATGTCCAAGGCCATGTCCAGTTTGAGAGCCAAAAATGTTTCTTTTTTTTTTCTTGGGGTGTGTTCAAATAATGAATGCATTCATGAGTTATAACAACATTGTGTAGCTCTAATGCAGACATGCAGCAGAACACCTTTCAACATATTAGCAACGATCTTGTAACTAAATAAGCACCACCACCGAGACCACATGCTAACAACCCATTTCTCTGTCTCTGTAAATAAAATTAGGAGGAGTGACAATGTCAAACATTCTCCCAATTTAATATTAAATAAGTCCGTCATGGTACCAAGTTAAGATTCATAACATGTCATACAATGTCATCCAACGACAATATACTATGATTGGGTACCAACAATACAAAACAATACTGATGGTCARCAATCTAAGTTAAGATTCATAACAACATATCACAAACAAATGAATGATACCACCATCGATACTTTTATCATCCAACAATAGCGGTGGTCACCAAGTCAAAGACACCATCACGCCACGCAACGACCATACCACGTATCCTCTTGTTCTTGCTATACGACAATGTAGATCCCGTGTCAAGATACCTCTCGAAACAAGGTTTGTTTCTTTCAATCTGCAGTGACATAACGTAAAAAATCACATTCATTCATACATACATACAATTACAAGTCAACAAAACATAGCCGATTACAGTGATCATTTACCTGGTCTACAGCAGATTTATAAAGCCGAGATTTTTCACCATATTTATCAGCCAAGGCTTTTTTCAGGCCCTGTKAAATAATATTTCAAAGACTTAAAAGTTTCCACGCAGCAGATGAAAGATAACAAGATTTTTAAGCACAACAACAATTTAACAACAATAATAATAATGCTTGGTGCTCTACCTCAAGATCAGCTGAAACATCAATTTTAGAAAAAGCATCAACTTTGTGTTTTTTCACGACAGGTTTGGCAGCTTCTCTTATTTTATGAGATTCATATCTTGTTCTGTTAAGCTCACGATAGAAATCTTTATCGCTCCAGTGCCCGAACAAAATACTCAATATTCCACTTCAAAAAAAAATAAAAATACATCAACTTGTCAACCATGTTACAAACTAGGAGGCATCTTTGGAAAATAAATAAATTAATTAAATTACATGATAGCAGTAACAGGTTCCATCTGTCCTAAAGCATGTTCCAATCGGGGATCGCCCTTTAGGTCATCCATTCGTTCTTGGGCTCCTTTGCTCTTCATTCTATAARCTAATACGCCTATCAGGTCTGGTTCCTGTAAAATGAAAAATGATAACGAGCGACCTTTTCGAAGGGGTTAATAAGATTATCGATAATATATATGTATGTATATACCTCCAAACACGCCTCATCAAGCGCCTGTAAAAAGACTGGACTACCAAACAGTTGCTGCACTTTTGCATCAAAAGCTTCAAGTCCGTGACCATGTTTAAGAAGATCGTTAAGGAGTTCTTTAATCTCTTGCACCATCTGTTTAAGCTCTCCAATATTTTCTACTTTGTTAGCCATTATCTTGACAGTGGCTTCCTAAATATACAAAGGTAAATTTTAGTAAACCYGAAGCGTAGATGAATGAGAAATAGTGTATGTATGGGTACAAATAAAAAGAGTTAAAAGTGTTTCATATAAGAAATGTACATGATACTAATCCAGTTAAATTGTTTAATATAAGAAAGAATCAAATTTGATGGAGAGACACGATAATCTGATTGGTTATTCTATTCTGCACTAACAAATTGTAATTACCACAGAGTAAGCATAAATGTCAGAGGATCTTGGATTGAGTAAGAAATCCGCTGCTCGCTCCTCTGCAGATTTTGGCTGAAAATCATTCATTTACAATCTCAGAAAAAAGAAAAAACTACTAATCCAATTTAAATCAAATATGTATGAAATTTGCGCAAATTGCAGACAGTAGGTACCTCAGACATCTTCATGGTGGGGATCTCATCGAGATAAAAAGGTAACATCTTCACGAGAAAGCGGAAATTGAGACGACAAAAATGTAACCCTAGTAAAAATATTTGAGAAAACAAAAAGGAACAATTTACGCAATTAAAAAAATAATTAAAAAAATAAACAGGGCATACCTTTCGATTCAATTGAAGCCCTAACTAACTAAAAAATAAATTATCAAATAACTATAATATTCTTTGTTTAAAATAATTAAAAGTATAAAGTAATAAAGACATGAATAAAAATAGTAAAGTAATATTTATATTTTATTGAAAAAGTAAAAAATAACAATGATTATCTTTTGAAAATATAAATGCGCAAATAGAACGAGACAATTTTTTTTCTCATCTTGTATGCACTTTTTTTTTCTTTTCTTAGTTGCTACCAAATACCTATTTCCACTCTCTTCCTCATTTACATGCACAATCATCGTTGCTCGGTCATTTTTCTTTTGGCTATGAGATTCCTTTGGAATTTTGATTTCCTAACTCTTCTATTTTGATTCAAAATGAAGAAAAATAAATGATGGAGTAAAAGAAGTTATAACTTAAAATCCAACTCTAAGAGATCAAAATTAAAAAAAAAATTATAAATCAACATTACTATGTTCGGCTAAATCAACTCATTTGTGCCCATACTATGAGATACTCAAATTTGGTTAGTTATTATATATCTGTCTACATTTGGATTTTAAGAAATGACCAAACTATTATTAAATTTACTGGCTAAATTAACTCATTTGTGCCCCTACTTATGTTAGTTTGAATAAGATAACTCAAATTTGTTTTTTATGTCTACTTTTGGATTTTAAGAAATAACCAAATTATTATTAAATTTACTAGTTTAAGTTGGTTATGAGTTTGGATCCCATCTTTTGATTGAGCAGGTAGCACAGATTTAATAGTTGATGTGATTTCCAGTTGCATGCGATTATTCTAAGAGTGAAAGAATTGCGAATTAAGTAGTGAAAAAAAATAAGTCTTTAAAATAATATTTTGTACTAAAATCATGATTATGATTGAATGTCAAAAATCAAGAAAATGAGAATACTGTAATTTATACTCTGAAAACGTAATAAACACAAGTATGTGATAACATTAAAATGATGATTGACATATAGTGAACACAATATTCAGAAAGGCAGCATTATTTATTCTTGCTGAAAAGGATATAATCTGAACATTTTTGAACTGATGTCATTATTAATTATATATATATATATATATAAACGAAACTCATCAGAAAAGTGTCGAAAAATGAAAATACCATTCCCCAGAACAACTCTGAACTCACAGCCATTTACAATATCAATACACAATTTCATTTCCAACCAACCAAAAGCAAGAGTTAACGAAATGACCAAAAGAAAGGCCACACGAAAATATATCATCAAACCAATAAAAACATTCATTTCCAAAGATACTATTCTTTAACATGGAATTCTCCACAAGCCACAGAATTCATCAAATTAACCAAAAACAACTCTAACAGAAAAAAAAAATTAAAAAATAAAATAAAAATGAAGCTTCAACTTCACAGTTAATACTTAATACCACCCAACCTTAATTCCCTCCACTGTACTAAATTCACACAGACCCCAAAAAAAAGGGAAAAAAAAAACAAAAAACTCCTGGATCAAAACGAGACAGAAAACGGGAGAGAGAAAATACACGAAAACTATACACCCGATCAACACGATGATGAACTCGCCTACGCTGTGCCACACCTTTCGGCATACTAAACTGGTATGACATCGATCTTCGAAGTGTCCTCGCATCTCAAGACGATGCCCTCGAGGCTTGCGGGCAGAATGCATTTGCTCCATTGGCATCCCGTCGAGAACGGCTCCGACGGTGGAACGATCATTAGAACGTTCTCGTTCCGTTGCACCACCCCCATTATGCTCACTGTGCTACCTTCTTTGATGTACCTAATAATCGAATTTCGAAAAGGGTTGATAAACACATATTACATGCTTTGGAGGGACACTTTTTTAGTGTTAATTCGGAAAAGTACCCTTCAAGTTTAACTTGATTACAAAAAAAAAAAGCAAAAAAAAAACAAACAAACAAAAAAAACAGCTATCTTCCAAAATTATAAAAAATACCCCTGAGATTTTATTTAGTCCCTCATAAGAAAAAAATTCAACCCTTCTCACCTTTATAAAAATATTAGGCTAGCTCTTTAATTGAATTTAACAATCAGGGGTAGTTTTGTAATTTTCAAAGTAAGCTGGGGTTTCTTCGGTAAGTAGGTCAGCAAACTTCAAGGGGTACTTTTTGTAACTATCCCAATTCTTTAAGGTAATTTTATAAATATTATCCCTGAAGTTTAGCCTAATTTTAAGGTCAGTATTTGCTCCCTTCCATGCGTGTAATTTGTAAAATGGAAACAACTGCAAGTGGGTATTTGTGATTTTGAAAGATAATTGGGTTCTTTTTGTAATTGGTCTGTAACTCAAGGGTATGTTCGTGATTAATCCTACTTTTCATCAAGAGTAGGGCTTTCTCTAGTGGTTTCGGTACTCTATCATTTTCGTCTCTTTAATCAAACAAGTTTGAACCCATTTCTAATACTTAGCATAAGAAAATACAACATAGGCGAATGGAATGCAATCATGCATACCCTTCTTTGAGTCGCATCACACGGTCATCGCTCGATAGGTTTCTTTCTCCCAACCACCTCACAAAATCAGGAGACATATCCCTGTTCGTCGGATTGATGTCCACGACCACAGATTCGTCAACGTACGGTGTCACCCTTGCACCATAGCCCGTTTTCACCAACGCTCTCAGCCCAGATTGGAAGTCGGAAATATAGAAATCAACAACATGCCTCTGTAATAACAAAAAACAGAAAACGCTTCAAACGTAATTCAGCCAAAAAAGAAAATAAAAATTGAACCCACAATTCACAACATCTTAACATGCACTTGACATTTAAAGTACTAACCACATTTTTAAATTGTTAAGTCCAATGCTTTTAATGAAATTGAAAAACTAAATTAAGAAATATAACATTACCTCCAATGTACGTAGGCCCCACGTAAAGTGGCGGTGTGTGGGGTTCGCAGCTTTTGAATCCCATCCCCGGTACTCATACAAACTCGTGGATGTATAAACGCACCGAGGAACTTTTTGGAATGACGATTCGAGAGGAACATTTCCACAGGTGACAACCTTCAAAAAATCAAAACCTTATCTTTATTAATAGGCAAATTTAGGAAATATAAATAAATATCAACACGCATTACAATAATTAAATCATCGCAGACCAATATGTTACCATTTTTTTTTTTAAATCAGATTTTAAAAATAAAAATCAACTTTTTTTTTTAATGTTTTTGAATAATGCGGTATTATTTAGATAAACATACCCCAGAAACTTTGACAAATTGCCCATCCTTTGCAGTCCGTAACTCAGCATCCGGATAGCTACCTATAAAGCCAGTAATGGCCCTTCGTCCCCAACAAGTATTCCAGGTAAACACAGCTGCCACCATAGCAAAAAGCACAGCAACAACACCAAGAAGAATCGAGTTTCGAACTGCTCCAAGTATAAAACCACCAGCAATAAATCCCATCACAAATAGAAGAATGATAGCCCAAAGAATGGGCTTCGGAAAGCTCTTACGGAACGAATATTCATCGTCCTGGCTAAGATGGGTAACCGCCTGGTTATTCATAATCGAAGCATTATGCATCTTCATGGAGCCCATTGACTCTAACGGGCCCGATGCCTTCCGAGGAGCCCCCGATGAATTGAGCGGGCCCGACGTGATGGGCCCGGATGTAATGAGTCCTGTAGTAGGCAAAACCGGAGGAATAGGGCCGGAGTTCTGGCGAGAAGCGGCAGATCCGCCTCCCTGAGGGCCCGATGATTTTTTCAATGGCTCACCGTGTTTGTTAAGCGGGCCAGAATTCGTCTTCTTCATTGAGACCGACCCAGAAACACCGCCGGCGGAAATCGATCCACGGCCCACGGAATTCAATTGGCCGGAATTGGAAGAAACGCCAGCGAACGAGCCCGTCCTCGAGGGAGCATTGTTTACGGGTCCTGATTTTCGGGACCTGGAGCCGTCCATGGGGATATCGAACATTTTACCGAGTTCCCCGGACTTTTTGATATCGCCACCGGTGTAAGGCATGGCGACGGAGCTCATTGTTGGGGTTTTCTCCTTCGGCTGCTCGGGCCGGCCCGACACAAAAAGGCCATTGCTCAACTGATGAGAAGGAAAGCGAGAACCCATGTCACGGGCTTAGTTTCTCCAAATGAAGCCAAGAGATCGAAGAAAGGAATGATATACAAAACTAGCCGATAATGGAAATGATATAGCTCAGGCGGATACTAAACCTAGAAAAAAGAGAGAAACAACATTGAACATTAAATGTGAATTTGTATTACGCGTCGGAAATGAATCTTGAAGCATCTTTAATAAAGAGATTATCGGCTAGATAAAGCAAAGTTTAAAAAAAAAAGTCGGAAACCGAATCTAATGTGCCAACTCACTCCCATCAGAAGTATCCTGCTCAACGGGCATTAAATTCCACAAGCTATTTCAGCAATTTGAAGAAAAAAAATCATCCGAATGAGCTGTCGAATAATACTTAACGACGTGTAAATTTAAAAAATGATTCTCAGCATAGTAAGTAACAAAACTCATCACAGACATTAAATTCTATCCAAAAATGCAAGACACCCAACAGTGTTATTCGCTGTATATCATATACAATTAGGGTTGGAAATACTAAAATTTAAGTCATCAAGTGGAAAATACTACTGTCTAAACCCCAGATCTGAAACCGATTCCAATCTAAATACAATGAATAAATTCCAAAAATAACATAAAATTCCATAACCCTGAATTTTGTTCTAAAAACATCATAAGAATAGCTAAATCTAGCCTCACACTATCAAGTACAAATGAGAACTTCACAGATCCAAGAAGAAATAAAACACCAAAATCACTCGTACACAAAAACGTTGAAGATCAAAACCCAAAGCTGACATTAATGTTTTTTGAGAAGAAAAATATAAGATCCCTTTTTGGGATAGAGAAAACCCCAGAAATTAAAACGATCCGAACCTAAAAATTACAAAACTCCCATCTACTGAGATAAATATAAATAAGTAAAATCAAGGAAAACACCAAACCCATATGACAAATAAAGCAAGTTAATGAGACTACATTTCCTTTCTGGCCAAGATTCAGTAAAATGAGAGAGATCACAAAACCTGCCGCAAAAAAAAGAAGAAAAGAAAAAAAAAGTCGGTTTAATAAAGAAACAAACCTGAAGCCCTGAGTGGTTTGTTTATCCCGAGAAATGGAGGCATGAAGGATCAGAGGCTTGACGTTTTGCAGAGAAAAAAGAAAAAGAAAAATGAAAGAAGAAAAAAGTTGGGGGATATGAGATATATTTTTTTGCAAGAAATATGAGTGACAAAAGAAACAAATAAAAAAGTGTGAAACTGAAAACACACCCTTCACCTTCCTGCTTTCTGCTATTCTATCAGTTTTCTACTGCTGCTAACTGATGAAATGACATTTATAACCTCCCAGCCGACCTTTATTATCCATTTCCGCCATAACCCTCTATTTGGTAAAATTAAATAAATAATATATATTTAAATCAAAATTAAAAAAATATATCAGTTTCAAAAAAAATTAAAACAATGTGGCGGGACGCGTTTGGCAAAAGCGTCCCGCCCCTTCGGGACGCTTCTGGGAAAAGCGTCCCG
>BMAC01000963.1:0-16508 GCA_014905375.1 Phtheirospermum japonicum | reverse complement strand
CATTACCTCTTCACAAGCTAACAAAATCTAACATCCCAAGACACAATCTAACATCACATCAATAACAAACCGTTCCCAATACCTCTACACAAGCTACCAATAACATTACCTTTAAAATATTATTTGTACATCACTAAATCCCTAAAAGCCCAACACTACCTTTCAGTTTCTTATCCCCTCCTCAATTGATCAGCATCATCCTTTTTCTTTTCTTCGATCTTCTTCTTCAAATCATCATTCGACAAGCAAAATTCAAGAATCTTCTTCATATTATCCAATCTCAACTCATTAAAATCACTCAAAACCATTCTGAGACATATATTGGCTCTCAACACTCTCCAGACCAAAACCTTAGGGAGGGGGGTGGGGGGTGGGTGTCATTTCGAATTGTTTTTTGAAACAGACAAAGTTCATATACAATGTATAATTCAGCATGTTTCCAATATTATAGATTAACAATAAAACAGAAAACATATGAAATGATACCTTTGGCAAATTATTGGGGTTGGCATTATGTTCCCCTTTGAAATGCTCCATAATATTATGGCATTAAGCAAGAACCATAAAATTCATATTTGATTTAACTAAAGTGAAGGTATCAAGACAGATTCACAATTTCAAAAGCATTTAGGTTAAAACACTCAATTTTCAGTTCAATATAATTTACCACCAAATAAAATTAATTTGACGCCACAACTTGAAAATGGACATCAAAGGAACAAATTAATCACATATAAGCCATAAGTTGATCTAAAATGCAAGTCACCCGGTATGAATCACACAAATTATCTTGAATTATGTTGTTGATTGTAGAAACAAASACTTGAATCACGAAATATATATCACAAACTCAAATATTAGATATCTAAAAAGGATGGGTATGAAATTGAAGATATTAGTTTGATCATGAATACAAACAACTCATTTACTACATTAGAAGAAAATGAGAATTATCTGTCAAAATGCACAACTGTACTTAATTTGATGTATATTTAGACATCCTTAATTTCAGGTCATTCTTCAACACATATCAATCATCTGAATTGGAACCAGAAATGAAACTTTAGATTAAATATATCCCAAAATTCTCACGATTCTTAAGCACATAACAAAATGACAACATAAAATTTACATCAAAACAAGCAATATCTCAAATTAAATTCAATCTAAAAAGGAAAATAAACATACTACTGATAAAACTAATAACCAAACAACTAATGCTAATAAATATATAAATTAGTGAATATGAACCGTAATTACTTATATGAGCCCAACCCAGTATCAAGTAGCTTAAAATTCTCGAACTAGAGAAAATGCAATACACATAAAACATCAGTAAGCATAGCTCAAGAGTATGATACGAATCCACTGCTAGATAAATCCCAGTGACACAATGTTTGACATCCAACAATTATAAACCCAAAATGAAAAAATACAAAGAAAACGAGTATAATAATTAACCTTTGAGTCGAGTGGGGAAGAGATAGTCAACATCCTACTGACAAGATGTGTTATCGTCTTCTCCAATAGCATCTACGACAATATTACTTGGAGGACAGTAGAAATCAAATAACACAAACAGGAAACGAGAGATGGAGAGGTGAAGCGGCGGAGACACAACTGTAAGGTTTCTTCACGGAGGAGGAGCGGCGAAGACGCGACGGATTGAGATTTGGAGGATTTGATTCTAGGTTTTCGGTAGCGAGGGGAGAGAAAAATGAAGAGAAGGAAGAAAGAAGAAGGAAAGTGATCAAAGCTTACGTGTTCCACCTTTTATATGAAACCCGGATTTTTAAACGGGTTTGGGTTTGGATGGGTTAGGGCTCCGCCACACAGTGGAGAACCCGTGTGGCCGTCACATTTGAGTGTTTGCCATAAATTAAAGCATCAATTGCATATATTTCTATGATACTCCGTAAAAGGAAATAGTGTAGACGAGAGAGAGTACAGAGTGAATTGAGAATTGAGATATTTGAGAAGAGAGAGTACAGATACGAGAAAAGAGAGTAAGATAAAAGGAAGATGGATAGTTTACGAAAATAAAAAATTAATTATTTACTCATTTATATAAAGTTTTTAATAAGTATATTTTTTTTAAAAACGACTTGTGCATGCAATTTGGAGATAATAAATTAAAGCATCAATTGCATATATTTCTATGATACTTCGTAAAAGGAAATAGTGTAGACTTGCTTATCCATTTTTTATTCAAATGTTTGCTCTAAATTATTAATTGCCCTTCAACATTACCCCTTCTACCATCCTTAATGACATCTTTAAATAGTCCTTCATTGTTCCATGTGATCTCTGTCATTTGACAAGACATTAAAATTAGGATAGGATTGGATCCAATTGGTTCAATAGGGTAAGACCATTTTTATCTGTACCCAATTTTGCGTATAGAATTTCTCCAACAAAACTGCAAACGCAGCAGATTGTTCTCTCTCTTCAGCATATTTACGTTTGTATTGTAGCAAAAGCAAATCAGAGTTTATCCTTTTAATTTTTGCAAATTATCCTTTTATGTTTAATTTAATTATAAAGTAACCCTAATATAAATATATTATTATATCATTTTATTATTTATATTTTTTTAGTTTTCAATAAGTTTGCTAACGCGCCCTTCCTCTTTTATTTTTTTTTACTTGATAAGTATTTAAGTTTCTTACATTTATATTATTTTTTGTATTTTTCTTATAATATGTTTATTAAGAGTGTGAGTTAATTTGTAGTTAAGGATTAGAAAACATCATTGACAAATAAAGTTAAATTCATAACCTTAATATATTATTAAGAACCATAACAAATACAAAATAAAGAAAACATTTCAAATAATTAAAAAAAATACATAACATGCCACTAAATTTAAAAAATACATTAAAATTACATTTATTTTGAATCAACTAGCAGTGATTTTTTCACACTTTTTTGTATGTTGGTTGATAATTATTGACTCTTCGTGCATATAAAAATCTTAAGGGGTTCGATTGTAATATTGATAAATATATAGGTATTATTGAAAAAATATAAAAATGAAGTGAAAATAAATATATTGAGAATATTATTTTCAATTATAAGAATAGATATTCGTATATTGAAAATCTCAATTTTTCAGACGAATTTCCTCCAACCTATCATCATACACGAACTTAAAATTGAGTATGCAATGTATTTCTTTTTAGGGGTGTAAAAAGATCAAAATGCCATTATTTTCAGCCAAAGGCCAGGAGATGGGGTCGAAGACGAGGTTTAAAAAAGGGTCGGCCCTTCTCCGACCTTCTTGAAAAGCATGACGACCGTTCTTCGACTTTTTTTACGACCATGTCTCCAACTTTTTCCCCAACCACATCTTCTGACCTTTTTGTTTATGTTTACTAATTACTTTTTTTATATGTTTCAATGTAATATTATTCTCAATAAATTATTTCCTATTATTTAATAAATATTTAATTTACTATTTTTTTTTATATTTATATTGAATGTCGATTGATAAGTATTATTACTAGACTCTTTGTGATATAAGAAAGATAAGGGGTCGAACTTGTTAATTTTAGAAAATATATAGGTATTGTTGGAAATATGTAAAAAAAATGGTATGGAAAGGAATACAATAGGAATATTATTTTGAATTTGAGGATAGGTTTATTGGTTGGAAATGAATTACAATATAATGTGACATTTACTGCAGTTTTTAATTTGAGAATGAGAGAATGGTTGGAGATGGCCTAGACCAAGCATCGGTGAATCAAATGGTATGATTAGATCCCAAAAAACCATTTATATGGCTGAACCTGTTGAAATCAATTCAAATGTTCAAAACTTGCCAAAATCGGTTAAAAATGTCTCTTTTTTTTAATAGTACTTAAGAGTTACAAATTTTCTGTTTTATTACGTGTTATCAACCCCTATTTATTAATTCTGTTGATACCTTGCCTAGGTGTCAACTCCATATTCATTCAAATGACATGTGTCATCTAATAGTGTGTTGAGAATCTGATGTGGCATCCTCAGATTATTCCTCTTCAAAAACTTCCTTTTTGGTATTTTTTTCTTGGTATAAAATAACGCTTTTTTTGCTTTATGTAATTTTCTTTTAGAATCTAGGGTTTAATCTCCTCGCCGTCCTCTCATCTGCAGGCCAAAATCAGAACCACACTTCCTATCTTTGTCTCCGCAGCCATTTTTCTCCTTCGATTTTATATGTGTTTTAATTAGCAAATAATTTGTCCGAGTGCATTTGTGTGAGTTTTTGCCGATAATTTCTTTAATCACAAAATGGATATGGAAATTACAAAATCATTTAGCTTCGATATATTGTATCCAAATTTAGGGCCATCGACAAATCCCAACCTTCAGCTCATCGCTGAAACAATTTAAAGACATCAAGTGCAACGGTAATATACACACAAGAAATATGTATGCAATTCTTGGTTTGATCTTTCTGCATCAGTTATATCACTTTCCATCTAAGGTTTGGTAATTTTTGTCCATTTACCACTAATTTCAGGGTCTATGATCGGGGCAAAGTTTTTCAGACATCCTTATCCTCAATTTTTAATTCTCTCGACAAATACTTTGTTTGGCGGGTATTAATTATGTTTCAATCTAAGTTTAGTTTCGATCTGAATTATTTATAAATTCTGACTTATAATTGTATTATGTTTCGATTTGATTTCAATCTTGCATGTATTTTGGATTTTTCGTCAACCTGTTTACAATTTTATCGGAATTTGATTCCCGTTATCGATTTTATTGGGATATATATTTTGGGAATTCCTTGGATTATTTGTCGATCTGTTTGTAATTTACTGGAAATTTATGGGCTTTGTTTTTTGAAATTTGACTCTGATGTGTGGGGATGGCTAAAATCATGAATTTTCTTCTTCCTTTATTAACTAGTTTGTCGATTTCCTACTATTTTTAATTAGTTGAAAGAGAAATTTTTAATCTGTGTAGAGTTATTATATTCAATTCAAAAGGGAAAAATCCTTATCTGTTTATAACTGAATTTTTTAAAATTGATAATATTATTGCCATGACTATATGGTTTCTTCAAATTATTTGATTTATTTGGTTTATCTTTATTATTCAGAGTCTATTTTTGGCAATTATTGTTCAATTATTTTTTCTCCTTTTTTTTTTAATAAGTTGGGTCAAGTGGTTGGAAAGTAGAAGATAAATCTCAAATAACTTGAGAGGTCTAGGGTTCGAACCCTTGTCAACACACTTATACAGGGTTAGTGGTACCACTTGAGCTACAAGCTCGTGGTAATTATTTTTTCTCCCTATTATGTCTTATTATTTATTTAGTTGGGGATTTTCTTGGTGAATTAAGTTCTTGAATGGTTGATGAAAGTGATTGGTTTTATTTTAAAAAATAAAACTCTTTTGTTTTATACAGTAACTGAAATCTTGGAGTAGAAATTAATTGTTTGGAACCCAGTTGTTGGACCTGCTTGATAATTTTTGTCACTAACTCTTTTTCTCAGCTATAGCGTTGATTATTATTGTGTTGGATCTGTTCTCATGCGGGCTTTTGGATAAATTTTTCGCTTTTTCGTGATTTGGATCTGCTATGAGGATTGATGTCAGGATCATCTTGCTTCCAAAGAACGTCTCGATAAGGTTGTTTCTAATTATTGTAATATTTGCAGGATCATTTTGGATTTTATTCTTTTTAATTTTAACTTCCTGTCTTTTTTTCTTAAACTCTTTAATATCAAAATATTTTTGCGCAAAAGATCAATCCCCAGACAACAACTCAGTATGTTTATTTGGTATTTATGTTGATTATGTCTTATTATTTATTTAGTTGGGGATTTTTCTTTGGTGAATTAGGTTCTTGAATGATTGATGAAAGTGACTGGGTTTTATTTAATTTTTTTTTGTTTTATACAGTAACTGAAATCTTGGAGTAGAAATTAATTGTTTTGAACCCAGACAATAACTCAGTGTGTTTATTTGGTATTTATGTTGATATGTCTTATTATTTATTTAGTTGGGGATTTCTTTTGGTGAATTAGGTTCTTGAATGGTTGATGAAAGTGATTTTTATTTAAAAAAGAAACTCTTTTGTTTTATACAATAACTAAAATCTTGGAGTAGAAATTAATTGTTTTGAACCCAATTGTTAGATCTGCTGCTTGATTATTTTTGTCACTAAGTCTTTTTCTCAGGTATAGTGTTGATTATTATTTTGTCGGGAAAAGAAATTTAAGATGGGGTCTAAGTGACTACCCTTATTGTTGTGTCAGGGGATGGTTGCATCTAGGTTAGGGTTTTTGTTGACAGGAGGGATTTACTTTTCTTAGGTAAGCCCGTGAGTCGTGGGTTTTTATCGTTGTTTGGTAATGATCGGAATTTTTTTATTTTTATTTATTTATTTCCTTATTTCATGTTTATTGGTTCTGCTTCATTCTTTGGTGATGAATAACTCATGTTTGTTTCTTTATTTTAAATTATGCTCAAAGTTATTGGTTAATTCTGATGTTTGTATGAATGTTTTTATGGGTTTCTTTTACAAAACGACTCTGTATTTGTTGTGATAAATTAGTAAAAAAAATTCTCATTTTGTATGGGATAATTTAATATATGATTCTTATTGGTTTTTAATAAAATTATTTGGCATTTGTGCAATACAATTCTGAAAATAATTGTATTAATTAGTGATTCATTTTTAGGTCTTGGAGTTGTCCATCAGGTCTTGGAGTTGTTCCATCACATTGACAATTCTGAAAATAATTATTTTGGTGTTGTTATAAATTTATTATTTCGTAATTGACATCTTTGAGATTCATAGTTTTCAGGGGATTGCTCTTTTCATCAGTATCGGTAATTGAAGGTGTGGGTTTGGTACAATCGAATATGCTTTTTTTGTGTTTAGCCTAATTACAAAAGATTGCAGGGATACATATTTTATCAAGTTGCACGGATACATTTTTAAAAGAAACTAGATACTATCACTTTATACCATATAAAGAAATCCTTTTTTTTTCCACTCATTTGTATATTTGTATACGTTACATCTGAATACATATATGTTCATTGTGATTAATAGAACTTTATTTGTAAGAAATCAATATAAATCTCTGATCATCATCATCATCAACAACAACAACAACAACAACAACAACAACAACAACAACAACAACAACAACAACAACAAAAACAACAACAATAATAATAATAATAATAATAATAATAATAATAATAATAAAGATGGAAAAAAACACTTATCAATTGTGTACTAAATTCCAGATCACTCTCCCAACAAATCTCAATGGAAAATTATCAATGGGATTCGGCGCTCTCCCAACACTTATTCCATGTCGCTATTTTCTAATCCAAACTGAGGTAAGTATTTGATTACAATAGTTTCTAATCTTTTAACTTTATATCAATCAATCAGTGTTTTAATTAAGAATTATTTGTTCTAATTTTAGTACCAATCGAGTTTTTTTTTTCCAATCGAGAACAATGATTCTAAATTGAGTTTTTCTGAACCAATCTCTCTAGAAGCATGATAGATGCACCTTTAATTATCAATTTTTGTATAAACAAATTGGTTCGATCTGAGTATGATTTTCATTTATATTTGTATTATGGTTCGATCTAGATTATTTTTGTTTCTCGATTTTTTTTATCAATTTGGTGTGTTTTTTACCAAGAAAAGCATAATATTCAAGATCTGACAATTCTGATTTTTTTTTTCTTGAAGGTTCTTGATTTGATGAGGAAGCAGGAACAGACTCGGCTAGCAGAGTTGGACACAGAGAAAGCTAATTCTGAGGCTATTCAAGCTCAAGGTGATATTGTGAGTGGCGTTTTTTTTTTTAATTAGACTTGGTATGTTTCATTTTTCATTCGTTGAACAATGTTCAAGTAATTGTTGCTATACTTATTCATTTTCTCATTTTTTCCGTTCTAAAGGGAGATTTCTCTCCCTTTCAACACACTTAATTTCTTGAGTAGTTCAATGTGTTTAAGAACTTGAAAATGCATTTTGCGCCGTTTTTGGTTTATGAGTCTGAGCGAACAGTTTTGCTTTTCAATACAAATGCTAAAAGTACTTAAACATTTTCAATTGTTGTAAGTTACGATATTTAACTCCCTTCTCAAATAAATGAAATGAAATGAATAGAGTAATGGTTCTAAACAAATTTTCATCATGTTTATTCTCCTTGTTTCAGCCCAAAATATGCCCGATGTACAAGCAACGCCTGGAGCCTTGAACACCCACCTGATCTGCACACAAACACAAGTTAGAAAGGACCACCAGTGGTTTTCCGGTGGAAACCTCTCCGATGCTTAAGTCAATAAGCGTTTGAGGTGTTTTCCAGAAATCAGAGAAGTGCTCAAAAGAATAACATACCTCTCTCAGCCTTGGGGCTGAGATATTTATAGCTTTCCCTCTAGTGGGGACCCCAGCTGGAATCTCAGGGGCACATGCCGCGAATCAGGGGTTGTTACGCAACCGATTCTGACAAGTGGTCCCACTTGTCTCCTTTGTAGAGATCAGAGGGTCAGGTCTGCTTCAACCCTATCTTCCTTTTCTATCGCCAGCTCTGGCATCAATTTTACCACTAGTGCAAAAACTGCATTCTAGAACAGAACATCCTGGTGCATCTAGAAGGGTATTTAAAATACTGTTCCGAACTAGAGTTTCCGGAACGGTTTTTGAAATTACCGTTATGGATAGACGATTTTCCAGAACGGTTATGCAATTACCGTTCTTGACTGCGGACATTCCAGAACGGTTATTGAAAAACCCTTCTGGACTATGCCTTCATCCAGAACGGTAATTAAATACCTTTCTGGATTGATTAAATACCATTCTGGATTGTGTACAATCCAGAACGGTATTTAATTACCGTTCTGGATGTTGTGCAAGTACAGAACGTTATTACAAATATCGTTCTGGATTGAAAATCAATCAAGAACGGTATTTATAAAACAGTTCTCAATTCGCTTGATCAATTTAATGCCGCGAAAATAATTTTTTCTGCCGCCCATTATTTTTAATTTCCAGAACGAAGTATGAAAAACCCTTCTGGATATGATCGATGATACAGAACAGTATTTAATTACCCTTCTCGATATGTCCCGATACAGAACGGTATATGAAATACCGTTCTCTAAATATCACGAAACAGAACGGTAATAATATACCGTTCTCAATATGAATTTAATTAAACTTAAAATTTTAATTTCAGTCCCTTTTTTTTAACAAAAGAACAGAGCCCGTTTTTTTTGTTTTTTTTTATTTCTCTTCCTTTCCAGCAAGCCGTCGCTTCCAGCTCGCTCCCGTTCCCACCTCGCTCCGGKAAGCCGTCGCTTCCAGCTCAAACCTGAAGAAGACGGAGTTYAATTGAGTCCATCATCGGCGTTTTATCAAGTAAATCGAACCATTGCTGATTTGGAAGGCGGCTCAATCAGGTTTTTCTTCTGCTTCTAGGATTTCTGTTTGTTCATATTTCTTTTAATACTTGTATAATTGAGTCGAACTACTTGTGTAATTGAGTGCATTTTCTTCTTCTTCTTCTAGGGTTTATGATTCGAACCCAATTTTTTTATATTCTTCGTTCTCTGTCAGATTCTTAGTTTAGGGTTTTTGGTTATTTTTTATTTTTTCGACAATTTTTATGGTCAGAAGTTTATTAATTAGTGGTAAAGCACAATTGTAATATTAAAATTCCGAAGTGCTCAGTTATTGTGATTGAGATTGAAAGTGACTTTTTTACTTTTTTGGGTGATTTTGACACTTTATCTTCCTAGTATTTGAGTAATAATTTTGTGTGGTAATTTTTAGTTAGTTTAAAACTGATAATTTTCAAATCAATGTACATTTTTCTTGTGCCGTTAATGTTTCTTTCAATTCTGATGTAAATTTAGTATTCTGGCTTTATGAATTTAACCATTTGTGATTGGGGCCTGTTGCTGTGTTATAGATCCATTTATTTCAAGGCATAGCTTTCTGCTAGCTTTAGGTGGTTGGATTTCATTTAATAACTATATGTGCCTAGATTGTCAATTATGTGGCTTTGCCAACTGCATTAGTTGGATTCTTGTTAGTTGCATTGGAGTACACTTGTTTTTKTGATTTCAACTTGCACAATTTTTGCATTTGCTTAGGATTTATTAAAAAAATGTAGCATGTTTAATGTCGCAGGATTTCTAGGAAAGGGAAGAAAGCATTAAGTTTATGCACCCAGAAGTTTGAGGATTAGTCTTCATTGTCCCATTTACATTTAAACTGGTTTAAATTTTGAATGTGGATAAAATTAGAAATGGACGTTTTATAGGATTACTTGATAGCGTCGGCGACTTCAGTAACATTAAACATCATGTTAAGTTGGGTTTCAGGCAATTTCAGATTGACGCGCACAATTTTCTGGAATCGATTGCAATCATCAGTTTATGATTAACCAATGCGAGTTTTAGAAAAATAAAGCAACGGAATAATGAGGCCGAGTTGCTCGACACAACTATGAGAATAAAAAACTTGAGATAACTTCATATATTTGTTCCTCCTTTGTACCTATTTCCTAATTGTTTACTATCTGAAAAGGTTGAACAGTAAATGTGACGCCCATAAGTATGAGAAGTTTAACATCTGACCGAAAAAGTCCCAATAAATGTGTGATCAGAAGTTTAACAACTTTGGATAAATACATCAATTTCTATGCTGGTTAAGTTGGACTTACTATATTGCCTCAACGCGCAAATCATGTAACCTAAAGTGGTTTCTTTAAACTATTGATGTATATATTTTAGAGGGGAGCCTTATCTTCTTATGCTCAGATTAGTGAAGAAAATAGCTGAAACTGTCTTGTTAACTGAATGTTTTTAACCCTTTATTCCTCATCTGCTAAATGTTGCTAATATGAGTTTTTAAATCACTACAGATATCAATAATATGGAAACACTCTTATAAAGGTGGTGAATGGAGACCATGCATCAACATGTCTGCTGAAGGTATGAAGCTTCCTCATAGTTTGGCTTCTAGTTCGATTCTAGGTTTTCTTCTCTTCAAAATTCAGGCTCTTAATTTTTCTTTCTATAAACACAACTATCTAATAATGTTGGAAGAGCTATGTAGAAGCATATTTCTTATAAGTAGACAATTGGAACTCTATATTTATAGGATGCAAAGAAAGATATCTTCGAAAGTAGTGAAGKTTTAACATTTTGTCCACCACAATTTCTCACGGGTTTGCCCTATAATTTAACRGAGTTCACAATTTATCCAAAAAAAAGAATCAAATGATTGTGAAGGTCGCGATGAATCTTTGTGGWCTGTTTCATCTATTACTTTTGCTTCCAATCAGCATAAAGCATTCGTGGATCTGGAATTCACTGATGTCCGCTTAACTGTTTCCTGTTTGAGCTTTTTCTTTGTTGAGGCATGCTTGATATCCAACTGTTTGCCTCTTTTAAAATGAAGATATGCAACAAGTTTCTGTGAATTAAATCATGTCATACATCTATTTTTTCTTCATGATTTTTTGATGTGAAATTGCTGTCATGATTCTCACAATTAAAGTATGCGAAATCATTTAACATTTTTTAAAAACTTTTATAATATTATTTTAAAATACATGATCAGGTGGTTCAAAATCTCAAACCAAGACCAAAGGTCTGAATTCGATTCCAATACTTCCCTCCCTGGTCTACGAGGGTTCTTCTCCTAATAAAATAAAAATAAAAATAAAAATAATTTTTTTTAATATGCTTGAAATTATTAATTAAAGCGAGTCCAATAAACTTAATAGTTTCGGTCATTTGAGTATGACTTTGAAGAGAACAAGTGTTCGGCTTTATACCATTTAAGAAACATAAACTTCCCTTCTCGTTTTTTGGGTAAGGAATTTTGATTTATTGAAATGATATGTAGGTAAAGAAATGCGGCCTAATCTGTTAATCAATTGTAAGCTAGCTACTAATAATTCTGACAAGGTAAATGTAACCCAACTTAATATATATTGTGCTAAAGGCGATATATAAGTAGATTAAAATTACGAAAACAGGTTGCATCGCTATATATATTCGGATATATTGTCCCTTTTATTGAGAAAAAAAAAAGCAAACACGCTTGTTATTTGCTTATTGCATTTATTATATATATCCGGATGGCGATGGAATGATATATATGATTGAGTGGGTACACCGTATGGCGTTTTCATGCCCTTAATAACACTTGTAACTGCATTGGCATAACTCATAACCTACTTTGTGTTGAGGTGCTTGTAAGCATTCGGCTGTCAGAAGAAGATCGCTGCCCACGATGTGTGTGCATTGCGCAGTGCAAGCAGCAGTCGTCTTTTTACTYTCCAAGGGGCATAGTTCGTCGAACCCTACGGGCAGTGGTATTATTTTGGGGGAAATTAGATAGATAACGGGCTTTTTTCTTGCGGACCAATTAACAACTATAGGTCAGATTTAATAAATTTTGAGGTCCAGCCCGGTTTCTTATTATGGGGCTGCAAATAGTTCTTCTTCTGGTACTCCTACTTGTGACACACTTCATGGGAAAATTTTCATATTTGAACCTATAACTAGGGCTGTTGCAAAATGGTCCTTAAAATTCAATGTTTTCGAAATAGTTCTGTAACTTTATGAATATCTCAAATCTGGTCCTGCGAAACACACACGTGAGAAGTAAATATATTTTTTTGTAATTGAGGAAAAGTACACAAGGTTACGAAGTTGTATAAATTTCCTAAAGTTTACAACACCTGTGTAAGGGATCTAATTTCAGGACAAACTCATGGTAGACCTTTTGTGCATTGTTCTCTCGAATCTAACAAAAGACAATTTACACAAAAATAGTTTAGATGCGTAGGCTTTTAGAGTTATTTTGAGTTTTGGGTTTATCATGTCAACAGAGAATGGTATGATAATCCGATTTAACATGGCGTAAATAGAATCTAAATAGAATCTAAAGTTACCTATAGAATCCCAAGTCAAATTGCCAAACTATTTGCCAAATCATTCCTGACGTAAACAAACGGCATACATACTGTTCATTAATCTATTCTGATTGCGTTTTCTGTTTAAGTAATATTTATTTTAACGAGTTAAATGTTTTTCTTAATGTTTCTAGTTAGTATCATTTATATACAGCAAGATAAAATTCATAAATAATTACTAATCATCAGTAACACGTGATTCAACTATTATTTACAAAGTTTTCTCTTTTTCAGGTGGAGAATATAGCGGATAACATTWTCGATCTTMTCCCCTCAATCGGCGTTTACATATCTGGAAAATGGCCYTCGACTTCAACTAAATCCTCAACACAGCTCGTCTCTGCTATATTCACCAGGTAATAAGTCACTGAATGTACACCTCCATATCTGCAAATTACTTGATTTAGACATATGATCTTGGGGATAACTGTAGTACTGTTTGTTTCAGCTTTTTTTATTATTATTATTACTTTTGTTGCTCATTTAATCCTGTTTTTGTAGACCTTAAAAATGTTTTTCTTTTTAATCTGATTTTGCTGAATAAAAGTTGAACATTGTAGTAAAACTTGGATTTTGCATCTTTTCGCTTATAACTTATTTGCAATATTTAGGGTGTGTTGAGATTTTTAATCTTGGTWTTTTAAATCTTGAAATATTTAGAATTTTATGAATATTAAAAAAAATTATTTTTTATACAATTTAGAATCATTTATTATTTACTGTAGATGACAAATCATGTATGAAAGTGATGATAATATATTTTTATATTGTATTATATGTCAAATTATGTTTGAAAAAGTATGATTTTTTATTATGATATTGAATTTAGCGGTACATAACTCTATGTGRGCTTTTAAGGAGGGGAATTTGGTGTTTGTAAATAGAAGCCGAAGAAAGTGTTTGATAGATAAGTTAAGTTTGTTTTATTTGTATTTAAAAATCAAACCAAAAGTAGAATTAGAATTAGATGACTAAAGAATCCTTAACTTGCTTTTAAATCTTGATTAAGTGAAGCATATTCAAAAGTACAACCTGACATTTGCAACATTATAATGTGAAAAACTGATCACTTTTTCTTTAATGCTTACATACACTTCCCTAATTAATTGGGAAGCTTTTCATGAATATCAAGTAATAAATATAAGCATCTCTTTTTCCCCCACAAAATCTAAATCTTAAAAAAAAAAAACTAATCTAATAACATCTCAGGTTGAGTGTTGACAACATTTTGGTTTAGGCAAGTCTCAGACAGTTTTCTTCTCTTATTTATTTATTGAAATTGTCCTTTTTGTTGCCTGTAAAATCGAATGGCACTTTGGATCACAGTTGTTAGTTAATTTCCCCGCCAATTCGGTCGCTTCGTTAGAGGGCAAAATTCCAGTTTGACCAAGTCATACACTAAATTCATGACTATCATTCTAATCTCAGCTGTGTAATTTCTCCTTTGAACAAAAATAACAATCCCAAAACAATTTCTATCCACAAAATGATCCCAAAAATGTTGATCCTATATGTTCTCATGAACATATTTGCCGTACAAGCCATCACAGCGCAAGATTACGACGCCGATCCAAAAGAACCTCCCCCCACAGAAAACATCGACTGCAACGGCATATACGTCACGTACGCGTTCATGTCCCGGACCAAATTGTACCCGTATTTAAAAAACTAAAACTGAACCCTAATTTTCAAAGTAATTATAGTTCAGCCCCAATTTCTACAATAATTGCTAATCAAACCCAAATTATACCTAAATTTTGAAATAATACTTAATTCAGCCCCAATTTTGAATTTTCGATTTTTTTTAATTAATTAAGATTTTATGATGTGGTAGAAACGAGAGTTGAATGTTGTAATTCACTTTATGTAGATATGGATCGTAGTTGGATAAATGGTGTACGATCAACAGAGGAATATGAGAGTGGGGTTAATGAGTTTATAGAGTTTGCTAAGACTCATGCTCCTAATAATAATGGGAGGTACTATTGTCCATGTGTGAAGTGCTTGAATAGTCAGCGATTAAGTGTTAGAGAAATCAGAGAACATGTGATTTGTGATGGTTTCAACAAGAACTACACACGATGGATATGGCACGGTGAATTTGACATGCCAGATGCAACCCAGACTAAAGATGCCCTCAATGAAGACGTTGATGAAGAGATGTATGATAGAATAGAAGAGATGATTAATGATGTTGGAGCAGAGGCATTTGAGCAAGCACATGCAAATAAGAGTTACGATTCCTTGTCAGCCGATGCCGAGAAACCTCTTTACCCGAGCTGTAAAACCTATTCCCGATTGTCTGCGATATTGAAACTTATTAAGTTGAAGGCGACGCATGGGTTGAGCGATAAGTGTTTTACGGAGTTGCTTGGCTTGTTGAAGGGGATGCTTCCAGAGGATAATGAATTGCCAGAATCTAACTACGAAGCGAAGAAGATTTTGTGTCCTCTAGGCCTAGGATATAAGAAGATTCATGCATGTCCTAACGATTGCATTCTCTACAGAAAAAATTACAAAAATTTGCACGAGTGTCCAAAATGTGGAACTTCCCGTTACAAGAAGAATAATGATGATGATGCTATTTGTGATGGTGGTAAAAAAAAATCCCCATCGAAGGTTTTATGGTATCTCCCAATAATACCAAGATTCAAACGCTTGTTTGCGAGTCCAACCGAGGCTAAGAACTTAAGATGGCATGCCGATGAGAAAATCGATGATGGCAAACTTCGACACCCGAGTGATTCGCCTCAATGGAAGAAGATGGACCAATTATATCCTTATTTCGGCAACGAGCCAAGAAACCTAAGGCTGGGACTGTGTACGGATGGGATGAATCCGTACGGTAATTTGAGCAGCCAACATAGTTCATGGCCAGTTCTACTTGTAATTTACAACCTTTCTCCGTTAATGTGCATGAAACGCAAATACATTATGCTGTCTATGATGATTTCGGGACCAAAACAACCCGGAAATGACATAGATGTCTATTTTCAGCCGTTGTTGGAGGACTTACCTTTTATATTGAGAAGCGTTCCGAGAAGACTATCTGACACATTCTTCTCCAAATGCATCACATCAATACAATGCTTCACCTCAAGACTCTTCCAATATGGAAGCTCGAAAAAAATCGATCTCTTTTTCCACAAGCATTTCTCGACCGGATTTTTCTTTTGTGTCTTACCAAATATCACATTAATGTCTTTCACCTGGTCATAGACTTGCTCAGGAGTTAATGTCTCTGGAGCTTTTTCTTCCTCTTTTTTGCCGTTGAAAGCTTTCCTCAATTGACGATATGGATGGGCTGATTCAAGCCATTTTCGATGCCCGAGGTACACTGTCTTCTTGCCATGCTCAAGCTGATGAAAATCAGTGTGCTCTCCACATTTGGGACATGCTTTATGGCCCTTATTACAATAACCGGACAAGTTGCCATATGCTGGGAAATCATTAATCGTACAGAAGATCATTGCCCGCATCTTGAAGGTTTCTTTTTTGTATGCATCGTACACATCAACTCCTTCCACGAACAACTTTTTC
>BMAC01000962.1:302215-312756 GCA_014905375.1 Phtheirospermum japonicum | reverse complement strand
AATATTTACAATATTTTAATATTTCCCATAAACTATAAGATTCTTGCACATTACCCTTCAAACTATAAGATTCTTACACTTTGCCCCCAACTGTCCATCGATGGAATTTAAAAGAAATATTCCGTCGAAAATAAAGTTTAGGGGACAATATCGAAAATTCTTGTACATTAAATGGAGCAAAAAATATTTCAAGGGTAATCTGTAAAAATCGCATACGTTGAAGGCAAAAATATTTTTTCTTAAGAAAAATAAAATGCCAGGCTAAAACCAATCCGCTAAGCGTTAATTCTCAAATCAAATAAAATTAAATTGGAGAAATTGTTTGCATAGTCATCGATTATGTGAGCCAAAACTAACGATATACATTTCAATTAATATTTAAATTTCAGTTAATATTTAACTTTTGACGTGAACAATTATACTTTTTAAAATATTATAAATAATGATTTTGAAAAATATGAATTTTCATCTTAAAAATATACTTATATATTATTATTTGAAAATTATATGCGCACGAACTAACGATCACACTGCCGACTTACTGGAATTTAATAGAATTAGTGAAATGGGATTATTTCTAAAAATGCATTTAGTCACCTTGAGACTGTCATTCGTCATATTAAATTGTATACATTTAATGTGACAAGTTATACTTTCACGCAATGTAAATATTTATTTTGAATAATATGGCTTTTTGCTTAAATATATGGGAAAATTATTCGTATAATACAAATATATAATCTCTATTTACCATTTAATTCATTGACTCTTTTTATTCTTATATAGTTCAAATACTTCCTATTTAATCAAAATTTGCATTTAAATTATCAATACTATCCTTACACCATAAATACCATAATCAACTTATATAATTATGCACACACTCTCTTTCCATTTTCTTTTTCATCCATCCCCAACTTTATCTCACTCTAATTCATATGGGAATTCTTCCTTTATTATATATATTGTCATTTAATGATTCCAATTTTAGTTATTTTCATATGGGTGCGAATCATGTAATTTCTTCCTATTATAAATAGCTTTACGTATACTCTATCAAAGATATCATGGGACAAATGATATTTTTTCTCCGTGATTATATTTTTGTTTTTATTTGTTCTTGTAGAAAATGGAGAGTACAAGAAATACTATAAAAATAAAAGAAAATAAACGTCAGTAATATGACACCTATCGACAATATCTACATTATTAATAATCATGTCTAAGTGGCAAGGAATTTTGTCTGTTACAATAATAGCTTTCATTATTTTCACAAGTGTTAGGAATTGTATCATAGTTATCAATATTTGAGAATTACTAAAATAAATATACTATACTAGTGTGCAATTATGCCAAGTAGTATGTAATTTCCAAAAAACTATGCGAAGTAGTGTGTAATTTTCTAAATTTTACACGAGTAGTCCTGAATTTACATGAGTAGTTCTGAAATTTACACGAGTAGTTCTAAATATTTGAAGAATAGTTTGAAATTTACACGAGTAGTTCTGAATTTACACGAGTAGTTTCGAAATTTACACGAGTAGTTTTGAGTTTACACAAGTAGTTATGAATTTAAACGAGTAGTTCTGAACTTAAACAAGTAGCTCTGAATTTTTGAAGAACAAAATAAAATAGTTAAAAAGGGTAATTTAGTACTCTTATATGAACAAAGTAGTTTGTAATTTTAACAAAGTAGTACGTACATCGCAATCTGAACAAAGTAGTTTTTAATTTTAACAGAGTAGTTCGTAATTACTCATGTAATAGCATTTCATATAATCTAGATTATGGAAAGATGATGTGTGGAATCCATAAATACCTAATTTTCTTTTTCCCTACTTTTTTTGCAAAGTTGTCATTACCTTATTTATCATATTTTACTTTATTGGTTAGACTTCAAGTTTGGAAAGATTGAAATTGCATTAAATGAGTTTTATTAGCAGTCATAATTTGATTGTTTCAACTACTCCTATTGAGAAAAATCTATTAAGGGTAGTTTAGTATATTGTTATAGTAATTGGATTATTAGGGAATTTTTATATTTAATGGGGTTTTAGGGCAATTAGTTTTATGTTTTGGAGTACATGGGAATTTTCCCATATATAACCTTATGACTTTAAAAGTATGTCATCGTACGTAATCTTACATACAACGATCTTACGATAGACCAGCTTATTGAACATGGAAAGTTTTGACGTCCACGTATAAATAAATTTCATAAATATGTTTTTGTGTGCTTCTTATTCGAAATAGGGGTGACAATGGCTGATACGACACAATAAAAAAATACTAACACGACACGATTACAAAGACATGAGATGACACGAAAATCACGAAATTATAAATTTAGTTAGATATACTTATTATCACATTTATGATCGAATAAAATAGAAAAATGAAAACACAATATTGCGATACAAACACGATACGATAACATGATTTGTCACCCTTAATTTGAAGTATAACCAAGTTTTCAAACTTGTGCTCAAATATATTTAAATATCTGTTTGAACCCGTGTTGGCTAGTGTTGTTACCGATTAATTACAAGACATATTTGGACTTGTAATTGGATATATCACAAAAACTCTAGAAGGAAATATAATTGTTTCCCAATCTAAACCTATGTTGATGGCCTTTACCTAGATTTTACCCAACTTATTTGCTAGTCATCTATGTCGCGGGCTTTATTGTGCTTAATTAATTGATGGCAAACTCTTAAATGTGATCGCCACATGGGTCCTTTACTGTGTGGTGGAGCCCAAACCGTCCCAAACCCACATCCGACCCAAACAAATTTGGTTTCATATAAAGTAAGAGAGAGAGAGAGAGAGAGAGAGAGAGACCAACTCGAACCCTAGAACAAAATTTTTTCTATATTCCCGTCTCTCTTCCCAATTCAGCCACCCACTCGTACCCTAAAACCAAAAATCCGCTAAGTTTTGGGACAATCATTGCGTTGCGCCTCTCCTCGCCTCACTGGAGAACTATAGAATCCCGGCCACATTCCCAGTCTACCATCGAAATTCTAACAATCTCAGCCACCTGTGACATTCTCAAAAGTGCGCCATAATAATGTATCTCTCTTGCTATTTTCTAAATTTAGAATCATACTTTAAGTTTTTTTGTTGTTTGTTCATATTTGATGGACTTTTTAGGGCTTTTTGAGTTACCTATTTTGCTATGATAATTCTTACTTTTTTGTTTTTCTAGTTCTTCTTTTGTGTTATATATATATATATATATATATATATATATATATATATATATATATATATATATATATATATATATATATTATACATCCAATTATGTTCTTGCAGAAATACAGAACACTTGGAGTTTTAATTTTTCAGTATAAGTTTTGTGTATTTATTTTTTGAATTATTTTTATGATTTGGTATATTAGTCTATTGGTCTCCAATTAGTCCACTGTTTTATGCTAGTCTCTAAGTGTTGGGATGTTCATGTTGATGTCAGAGTCCTTATGTTCTTGTTAATTATAGTCATCAATAGGTTTATCTTGATCCTTACTTGTGTATATGTTTGTGTCAGATATGACATAAGCAGGTTGTTAGGAAAAGGAAGCGTGAGTCAGTGAAAGATGAATCGGAGAAGGATGCAAAAATAAAATTCAAGAAAATGTGAAGAATCAAGAAGTTGAGCCGGTGAAGGATCAACTGGAGAGGGAACTGCAAAAAAATGATGATTGAAGAAACTGCAAAAGAAGCTGAAGCTGCAATCCAAGAAACCGAGCCGGTGAAGAATCAGAATCGATCGGAGAAGTGTTCAAAAAGAAAACTGCCAAAAAAGGTAAAATTCAAGAAACTTCAAAAGAAGTTGAACCTGCAATCCAAGAAACTGAGTCGGTGAAGAAAGGTGCAGAAAAAGAAAATGCCAAAAAAAGTAACGATCTAAGAAACTGCAAAAGCAGCTACAACTGCAAGCCAAGAAACTGAGCTGGTGATTAGCACTAATTTGTCTTGGTTTTTAGTAGTATTTTAGTTTATTTTTCTTATTGTTTTTGATATAAGTTGGATAGATTAAGCTTAAATTCGTATTTTCGCATCTCCAACTTATTTCACAGTAAATTGATCTAGATTGATGCAAATAGGTGATTATTTGTAGTTTTTCGCCTTCCAGCTAAGTAGCCGAGGAAGCTCGAGTTAAAGATTTGGAACGAGGAGTTGAAGACGAGAAAACCGGTGAAAAAGTATTAGAAATTGAGAGTTAACGGTTAGGCTAGCGGTTAGTCCTTACCGCTAGGTCCTACCGTTAGGTGCTAACACTTAGCGGCCACCATACCGTTAACAACTTCGTTATGCAACCCGTTAGCAAACTACTGAGAGTATAGCGGTAACTTAGCGGTTACACTCTTACCGTTACCTATAACCGCTAAGGCTGGACAGACACGAAGAACCGACTTAACAGACTTAAGTCGGTTAAGTCGGTTCTCAACCTATAAACGCGACTTAACAGACTTGCGGCCCAAGAAACGCGAAATCTATAAAAGGGACCCATAATCCGACTTTGGGCGTACACTTACAGCTTAGGAACCTTCCAAAAAATAATCCTAGGGCTGAGAAACCTATTTTCAACACCTTAGGATGAATTTCCCAGATCTACGACGAAGATTCAAGATCCCGAGTGACAAGATGACATTTTTCGTTCAAGATCCGATTTTTCGACCGAGACGAACTAAGCTTAACCCGGATTCGCAGAGAACTTTCAGCAACCTTTAGTTATTAATAAGTCTTCTAAACTCTAGTTATTTTTAGCTTTAATATTAGATAATTTATGTTCTTAGGGTTTAATTGTTTCGTTCTGAGTTTTTGAATCGTTTTGATATTTAGAATCGCTTGAACATTGAATCGTTGAAGCTTTGAACCTTAGATTTCTTTTTTAATATTAATTTAGTTGCTGCGTTTTACTTTTGTTCATGCTTGGTGATGATATTGTTCATGCTTAGTTTAATTATTGCTTATGCTTGGATAATTAATTGTTAGTTTAGTCCATGATATGAAATTGCTTGAGAAATTGGAATTGACCTTGTTCTTGAGAAATCATATGCTTAATCTTATTCGTAGTAATTTGATCCATGCTAGTGAATTGATTAGAATTTAGTTAAATTACTTTTCAAAAATCTTAGATTAATAATTCTTAGATAACTTAGTTTCAAGCTTAGGTTAATTTGTTAGGATTATTTAATTAGTTTAAAATAATTAGTTCTTGCTTCTTAAATTCGTAGTTCATAATTTAAAAAAATAATAATTTATACAAGTTCGCGTGTTAAAATTGTGATTAAAAAAACATTGGAAATTCCGAATATCAGTCCCTTGAGATCGACACGAGTCATCTTACCACACCTACAAGTGAACCCGTACTCTTGCGGGCAAGCTTTGAATGTTTTGACAAATTGTTTATAAAAATAGGTGCGTTAAGCTTGAATCAGCTGGTGATGCATCAGAACCGACCGAAGAAATGTGCTAAAAGGGAAATGCCAAAAAAGTTATAATTCAAGAGAGTGCAGAAGAAGCCAAACCCGTAAATCAAGTAATTGGGCTGGTGAAGAAGGGTGCGAAAAAGATAATAAAAAAAAAATGCCGATCAATGAAACTGTAAAAATAGTCAAAGTTGCAAACCAAGAAAAAATAAACAGATTATTCTGGAAAGAAATGCTAGGAAGAAATTAAAGGTGGAAACTACAACAGTGAAGGTCAAGATGTACCTGGAAATGAAGAAACTTCAACTTTAAAAGGAGTGAAGAAAACCGTAAAAACCAAATTGAAGTCGGAAACTTAAGATGAAGAGAGGTTAGTACTTTCGAAACTATTACTGTTTCTTCTAGACTTTGTTACTTTTAACCTTATATATTTCATTTTTACCTTATATTTGTCACTTTTTGCCCCCACGGTCCATTTTTTTTATTGTGATTTTCTAATAAAAATATTTTCATTTATTTTTCTGTAGAAAGTTTGCATCCAAAAGTAGACCTAAATGTTTGGTCAATGTTTTGTGTGCAATAATAGATGAACTAAAAGAAGACATCAAGAAAATTGGATTTGTGGGCCTGTTAAAGATGAAAGTGATGCAGTTGCCTACCAAGATGTTGGGGGTGGTTAGTTAGGAGGTTTAATGGGACGAGTAGGATACTGAACATTGATGCGAACAAGAAGTTCATTGTAACTACTGATGACATTTGTGATATAATTCTTCTTCCTTGGAATAGCAAACGTGAAGTGGTACTTTGTAAAACAAAAGAGGACGTCAAATCGTGAAGAATTTTAAGATGAGATGTGGGATTAGTGAATTCTTCTCTATTGCAGCTTTGAAACTATTGCTTTTGGATAAAGTCAAAGAAGATGGGGATGACTTCATAAGTTTGCTTATGTTGTGAGCTTATCGAGTTTTCTTGGACCAACTACAAGTGGGAAGGTTGATTTTTCTGTTTTGAAATCATTGGTTGACGTGGAATCGATTCTAAAGCTTGATTGGTGTTCCTTCATTTTGGATAGGCTTTGTAGATCGGTAACCAAGTTCAATAAATAATGTAACACACTTAAGTGGGTTGTATTGGTTCTGCAAATTGTTTATTTGCATAGTTTGAAGTGAAAAGGGAAAGATGATCCATCATCTCTGCCGCTCATTTAACATTGGATTACTAAAAGCATTTGAACGAGAGTTAAAGAAGAGAGACGAGTTGGGGAGTTTGGACAGGGAGAGTGGGTGGACATTTATCCAATTTCAGAACCTCAAAATGTTATTGACGAATAACCACGCAACGGGGAAAACGCAATGATGAAATCATTTAGGAAAACGGTAAAAATGGTCCGAGTTTCTTACAATTTAAATTACCATCGGGCTTGCCTTCAAATAAAGAGATCCGGAAAAATGTAAAAGATGTTAGTTTTATTTTTATATTAGTTTGTCTATTTTTCTAATATTACTGTCAATTCTCTATATATCATTGTCACTTTTTTTATCATAAAGTGTCACTTCTTCAAATTATAATCATCAGGTTTTTTACTTTTCTCTTTTTTCTCATTTTCAACATGTGCAAAAGATTTTCATCTTGCTTAAAAAGGACATGTCTATCATTTCAGAACACTACAAGGAAAGGCTGAAATATATGAAGGAAGAATTATTGGATTCCTCACTAACACGAGTTTAATCTTCGTAGCAACCGGTTTTATCTTCACAACCCTTGACTCCAGTTCCATCTTCATAGCCCCCGACTCTCGTTCTATTTCAGTGTCAGGGGATCAATGTTATTGAAGAATTCTTACGGGCGACTGAGAAGTTCTAGGCTGATGAAACTTTCCTGTAAATGTGTGATGAAGAGAGGAAATTTCGTTTTTATGAGGAGATTAATGAGGATATCCCCCACTTTCCATCTTCTACCACCTGAGCTTCGAACACCAAAGTGTAAAGATATGAATGGCGGTGATGATGTAAATGGAGGATTGGATGCAGCAAAGAAGTCGGCCATTACTAGACAACACAATCAATTTGGTGAAGTATATGGTCCTCTATCAAATGAAGCTTGCACTGTAGGTGAGAAGATTGGTTATCTTTTTAGTTTTATGTACCAAAATAAGAGGCTAGTGGTGGATATGGACGTACAAGAGAAGCAAGTCCTTGATTCTTGCTTGTTCGATGAGGAGACATTTTTATGATTAAACGTAAGTTACTTTTTACTATATTACTATATTATTTAGAATTGTTTTCGTTGTTTGCCCAATTTGCTCTTTTTTACTGTCATTATTCAAAGGTGACACTTTCGAATCCAAAAGTGACTATAATAATGGGAAAAGTATTGTTTCTTTTTTTTACACTTTTGTTGTTGAATCTTTTTAGTGATATCCTCTTTATGAATGATGGTCGCTCTATTTCAAAGAAAGAGATGCTATCGTTGAATCAAAACCATTGGGTTTTTACTAACGTCATTGACGCATGGGTATTGGTTTTAAACCAAACACAAGATGTTGATAGTAGTTGCAAACAAATATTCCTAGATACCACACACAGTGTAGGTTTTACACATGTTATTGATTTAAATACTTTATGCATAATTAGTTTGTATATTAATAGTTTTTATTTACTTCTTAACAAAAGTATCATCTCTCGAAGATCTTGCAAGGGGTGGGTAAGGCTGATGAGCATGAAGCAGCTATGAGGCTTAGTGGGAGGCATGCCATGTTGACAAGGATGTGAGCACATTCGGTATGGTTAGTGATCTTTTAATAGTTATTTTGTTTATTATTTGGTGAAGTACTTTTGTTAATGAGTGTATATTATTTTTAAGTTGTAAATTAACAAAAATTTACTACTCTGTAGGTTTTTGTGCTAAATACACTGGATAACCATTTCTTTTGCACCATGGTAAGTTTTTGTGATGGTAAAATTTAATTCTTGGGTAATAGGATGCATTCTGATACCAATGAATATGGTCAAGCTATCGAAATTGTGGTACACAAATGATCTGCTTTAATATTCTTTCAATATGCTTGTTAGTTGTCACTTTGCACTAATAAGTGTCATGTTTTCATAAATAAGTGACATGTTTTTACACATTATAGTGTAATCCAGAAACTTTAACATATCCGAGTCACTTATTCTAGTTAAGATTGTCACTTTTACACTATAAAGTGTCACTTTATATCATCTTTAGTTTGCTTTTATAGTCAGCTTATTTTAATTAGTTTTACTTATGTTATGTAGCACAAGCAAATAACTATATTCCTCATTCTAAAAGTGACGATCAAAGAAATGACCCCGGCAAAGTGACCCCACCAGAATCATTACTGATGATTCTAAAATCAAGATATGAGCGAGGGCAAAACAAGGGGGACAATGAGTAGGAGAAATGGAGGTTTAGAATCTAGAAGGATTGGTGTTGCTCATATTTTACAAGAGATGCTTATATATAAATCTGATCATATTAATATGCACCAAGAAGTGATTGGTACTACGATCATTGGAGGAGCAATACTCAGCCCTGAGGATGCTCTAGAATCATTTCGGTTGCTCATTCAAGAACTACGATCTTTAGCTCTAGAGCTAAGTCATTTCTTTGTATCAAAGAAAATCTTCAAGATTAATAGGAAAGAAGCTTATTACTAAAAATAAGGCCTTCATCGCCTTCCACCTGAGCTGCGCAGGAAAGGCCCAAACCTAATCTCAGGGAAAAATCAAGCTTCATCGGGTCTTTCTGTCCAGGTTCAAGTAGTCTGCATCTTCACAAATATGTCTTTTCACTGAGTCTCTCTTTGAGATAATAAACAGATTGTTACGCCTTTCATGCGGGTTAGAACTTACCTAAAAAGGAATTTTGCTACCTTTGGACTGTTATAGTTATAGTTGCTTCATTGGGGCTTCGATCGTCGGCTCCCCTGTCATCAGTTCACCAACTTCCTTGACCTTCCGGCACTACGCAGGCATCATCCCCAAACATTGCCTTACGAATTTGCGGAGACCTATGTTTTAGGCAAACAACCGTCCAGGTCTGGTCATTGTGACCCCCTTTGTGAGGAGGTAACCTTTCTCTGGCGAACCATCTCTCGGTATAGCTTTTGCCATATTGTATCATCTTATAAATATGATTCAAAAATAAATGGATGTATCCACTAATGCCAAATAAAAGATAGGATAAAATGTGAGTTTTTTGGCGTCATTACTGGGGAGTTATGATATTAGAAAAGCTTTGTTTTTATTACTTTAGTCATTTTTATTCTTATCTCATTTCTACTCGTTTGTTTTTCACGGTTATCTTTACGGTGTTAAAGGTGTTATTCCTTTAGTGCATGCATGTGCTTAAGCATGTGCACTCGAAGAATTAGATTATATTGAAGAGAAATCTAATGTTGATGATAAGGATAAACATAAGAAATTAGTGATAGCCGAGCCACCACTGGCTATGTCTGATTACGCCAAGTCGTCACTCGATCACTACAAGAAACCCGGCGATACTGACGGCCAAATCCGTCAGGATTCCGTCAGTATGTAAGATATTGACGGCCTTCTGACGGATAACGGCCGCCAGTATTTTTGCGGTCAGGATTCTAGTATCCTGACGGGAAAATATACCTGCCAGGAATGCCGGCGGTTTCCTTGACGGCTTCTTCCGCCAGAAAAAGCCCGCGAGTATTCCTGTCGGGTTGTGCCCACCAGGAATATCTGATATTTTCCTGGTGGCTATGCCGTCAGCATTACTGGCGGGAGGGTCCACCCGCCAGTAAATACTGGCGGGTCTACTCGACAGGAACTACTGGCGGGTTATGCCACCAGGATTTACTGGCGGGTTATTCCACCAGTATTTACTGGCGGGTAGGCAGCCAGCATTCCTGGCGGCTTTAGTCAAAAAAAATTTCTATAATTTTCTTTAAAAAATTTATTAATAAAATTTCTAATATATTAATTAATAATTAAATTAAGAATAATAAACAAATAAAAATTTAGATAATCCAAAATAAATAATCCACTAATAAAAAATTCAAAACAAATCATTCAATAACTAAAAATCGTTTCACTAATCGAATGTATA
>BMAC01000962.1:259962-270942 GCA_014905375.1 Phtheirospermum japonicum | reverse complement strand
ATACTTTTATAAATATATTTCAAATTAAATTAGCAAAAATATTAGTAGGCATGTCAAGAATCAATAATCAATTGGAAAAAAAAAAAAATTTTATCTACTGATTTTTTGATTTTCGTTCATTGGCATTAGGTTTACTTTTGTATGTTCGACGGATTCATCTGGTAATTTGTATTTATCAAATTTTATTATATTAATTGAATTTTTCATTATATCTATTAAGTGCTGGCTATTTTTATTAATAAAATTTGGCTCTTATATATAGTATATAATATATATATATATATATATATATAAATTGTATGTACATCAAAAGCCAATTTTAGATGTTTAGATTTCGACCTTACCCTATAAACAAAAGTCACGTCAGATGTTGACAACGTGACTTTTAGACTACTACCAATTAATTTCTTGAAAGCCTGCCGCCTCTGCACAGAAGGTATACTTCCGAATTCTAATAAACCATTTAATTGTTGATAATTTTGCGAATCAAACAATATTAACCAATCTCAATCTCTCTCTCTTACTCCCTCTTGATCCCTCTATTTCACAATATAAATCGTTTTTAAAAAAAATACACTTATTAAAAAATCTAAATAAATAAATAAATATTTAATATTTTATTTTCGTAAACTACTCAACTTCCTTTTATCTTAATCTCTCTTCTCAAATATCTCAATTCCCAATTCACTTTTTACATTTTTCTTTCCCTCTCTCTTCAAATATCTCAATTCTCAATTAACTTTTTACCTTTCTCTTTCTTTCTCTTCTCCTAAATTTGTGTGAAAAAAACAAAACGACTTATATTGTGAAATAAAAATTTTACTCTAAAACGACTTATATTGTGAAACGGAGGGAGTACTTGATATCATAGCAGCAATCAATTAGTAATTACTACTCCCTCCGTCCCAAAATGATAGTCCTGCGGTTGGTTTCACACAAATTAAGAAATTGGTAGTTTATATAGTTAAGTCATAAATTTAGTTAGTATTTTCCAATTATACCCTTCTTAAATTTATTAATGTCAATTAATGCTTATAAAAATCAGTGTTGGAATTAATATATTTGTTATTGGAATAGTAAGATTTTACATTGTAATATATTAATTAAGGATACGTGTGGAAATGAGAATTTAATAATATATTAAATATAGTAACTGAACTATCTTTGTAGGATAGACTAAAATGGAATATTGGACTATTTTTATGGGACGAATAGAGTAATAATTACTAAGTCTGTCCACATAGTATTTTGGCTTTCGATTTTTCTTTTATTTTGGTAACATATTTGAGAGTTGAATTTTCGTCCCTAGTTGTAGCATGGAGGACACCACTCCAATAAATTTGTCACCATGCTTAGTAAATCTTCTTCTTCGTATATTTATTTATATAATTATTCGAAAAAGATAGTCTATGATCTTAAATGAAAAGGACTTGTACAATTTATTGCAAATTTAATAAGTTTTTTTTGTAAGCTCTTTTCAATAAATTATGATCTTCTTTTTTTTTTTTTTTTTTAAATGTGTATTGTATGCTATTTTACTTTACGATTATATGCCTTTTTTTTCATAAGTTCTCTTTCCTTTTCTTTTAGTTATAGTTTTCTTCTTTAATCATTTGTTAATTTTGGTCACTTATCGGCAATATCTTATTTATAATTTTCTTATTGGTAAGACTCATGATCGACTCTAATCGATTTACTTGTTCTTATAAGAAATATTAATTAATCAGTCAAAAAAATATTTTTTCCCATAAATGTTCATATGCTAATAAATATTATTTAAACTTAAAAGAATATTATATTCTAAAAAATGAAGTATTAAACATTAAACATAAAATTTGAAATACTATTCACATTTAGTATAAAAACTGAATAAGTATATATTGTTTTAGTATATTTGATATTTAATAATTATTATTATTAATAATATAGTTCAAAATGGATACATTTTTAAGGATTTTTAATTCAAACATTCTAAAATAGGGCAAACTCTCCAAAAGTAACGGGTTGGCGCTGGGGTCAGGCTGGTTTGCTGGGGTATGATTTTTTCACATTAGTTCAAAATTGCACAAACATAATTTTATTATTACTAGTGTAGACACCCGCGTATTACGCGGGCAGAACGAAATAATTCATAAAAAACGAAATAGAAAAAAGAAAATTATAAATAGTGGAAATAAAATTGTTCATGCAATAACAAAAATTTTACTTGAGGTTCTGAAAAATTTCTTTGTACACGACATTTGATGTCTTACTAACAATGTTACCATCGTCGTCGCAGCATAAAATTTTTAATCCTTTACGACTCTTCACCCGAGAGATGGCGACATAGAGCTGGCCATGGCTAAAAACAGGTCTTGGTAAGTACAAACCAACCTTGGATAGAGTTTGACCTTGACTGTTGTTTATAGTCATTGCAAAGCAGACGATGAGTGGAAACTGTCTCCTTTGAAATTTAAAGGGGACCCTGCTATCCGATGGACTCAATGCCATACGTGGAATATAGACTTTCATTCCAACATTTGTTCCAGAAAGAATCTTTGCCTCAATAATGCGTTCTCCGAATTGGGTGACGACCAACCTTGTACCATTGCATAATCCAGAAGCTTGATCCATGTTTCGAATCAACTTAACCGGGACTCCAATCTTCAGTTTCAAAACATGATTAGGAATCCCTGAGCACTTTATTGTGTTTAGAAAGTCGACCGAGTACACTTGATGTTCTTCTTGTCCATTCACATATGTCATGCAAATGGTGTCAGAACTAAGATATACTCTTTCATACCCCGAAAGTATAGACATCACGTAATCATTTACTGTCTCAACAATGTTATTAGTTGGTGCAAGAATAGCTCTTTCTTCGAAGAAAGAGTGGTCGTCAAAGTTTTCTAAAATGGAAGGATAAGTGCTCTCGACAATAGCGGCAACGTGATCACCTGAGGTGCGAAGTAGTATATCGTCAGGTATATCAATTAATGTTTCACCATCAATTTCGGTACCGATATTCCCATCACCAATTTTAAGTATCCATTCCAAGAAATCTTTGATTTCGCTTGCAACAGATGGGGATATTGTCTGGCCAACAGTTAATCTCATATTTTTCGTCAATCTGAAAATTTTACAATGTTCCCATAATCTAGATGAACATATACTGGCATAGACAATGTCTTCTCGACTTCCCTTTGGGACAACTGGGAGAATCTGTCGAAAGTCTCCACCAAGAACTACAACCTTGCCAGCAAATGGCAAGTTCTTTCTTTCCTCTGGTGCAATAAATTTCAGACTTTTATGCAGAGCTTCGAGACAGAATCTACTCATCATTGGCACTTCATCCCAAATGATTAATTTTGCCCTATCCATAAGAGCAGCTAATTCCGTCCCAGGTGTTATTGAGCACATTGAGTCTTCTGTTATGGTCAAAGGTATGCCAAATCGAGAATGTGCAGTTCTCCTACCTGGTAGCAAAAGCGCCGCAACACCACTTGAAGCAACATTGAGCACAATGTAACCTTTGGATCGTAGAGCGGCAGATAATATTCGCTAAATGAAAGTTTTGCCAGTGCCACCGTAGCCGTAAACAAAATAAATACCATCCTTATCCTTCGACGTTGCACTCAATATTTTAGAATAGATTGTATTTTGTTCATCCGTCAAAAATGAGCACAATTTCTGATGTTCGGTTTCCAAAAGACATCTATCAAAATTAAGTTCTTGCTGAATAAGCTTGTTATTTCCGTCATTCATCAAAGAATCATCGGGAATTGACATATCTTGAAAAATTTTCAGCGATTTACCATTACTCTGCAGAATTTTTTCCAATTCAATGAGTGTATAACTTTTCAACATATCATCGCTCAGTTGAAGATCTGCATTAAGTTCATAAACAAAGAAAATAGTAAAGAGATGTATATTACTTTTATAGTCAAATGAATAATAAAATCAAAGTGTATAAGAAAATAATTATTAATTTGTTTAAAAAGTATAGAAATTACCGTTTATCCCAACGACCCTACGCTGTTGTTGTAAGATATCTTCTGCGAGAAGATGCCAAGTCTTTCCCCAAACATACTCGGGTCTTGAAATGCTAGCCGATATTAGCAAAGAAGCAAAGAGCTTTCTGAGGAACGATGGCAATCCCCAATAACTCGCCTCAACAATACCATCAACGTATTCTCTATCATCATCCAACAATCCCAGAGAATAACATGCATCTTTAAAAGTTGGATATACCACATTACCAATGGTTCGTATATCTTCATGGGAAACTAATCCTCGACAACGATGCAATATTATTGATAAGTAGTAAGCCTCTCCAACGCCCAGGGGAACGTAATCTAACCTACCAGTTTTAAATCCTCTCCGTCTGACGTTCCAAACACGGTCTTTACCATTCCACACAAGTTCCATTGGAAATTCTGTATACAACAAAGACCTGGCCTCAGGATACTTCCTATTGCACTTCATCCAAGCAAGAAACATTATTTCCCTTCCATCTTCTTCAACAACAACCTTATTAATATTGTCGTCATCATTATAGAAGATTGGCTGTTCATTCGGAAGATGGAAGCTCAGTGGTTGTACGGATAGATTCCTATAGTGGATATCCAATCCAAAGAGACGCCAAACAGCCTCGCATGGAGATATATATCTACAGTTAAAGTAGTTCTTGGTCTCATCAACAACTTCTTCCTTTGAAACCTCCCCGTTTGCCTCTTCAGTTATAGACAATGTCACCCGGTCATGTCCCTTATTTATATACTTGAAAAGGTATTTAATGGATCTAAATTGATTGCACCATTCCACATTAATGTGAGCTTTATACCTCAACAAAAGTTTGGGACTGTAAGGAACAACGTATCTGTTGTCTAAAGTGATACCATTCTTTATCGCTGAACTCGCGGTATCTCTTCTCTTGTACACTGGGTTCCGTCATCATCAAAAGTAGTAATATCGACGTATGTCTTAGGAAAGACCTTGGTACATTTTCCCTTTTTAATGCATGCTCTCTCCATTTTAGAGCTGCAAGGTCCGTGCATCATGTGTTGAGTGACCAATTGATACAGGTGTGGATTTGTTTCTTTATTTGGTATCTCTATGGATATTATTTCATCGACGTCATGTGCTGCAGGAATCTTACTTTCGCGATCAAGGAAAATAAGAATATGAGTATGAGGTAAGCCCTCTTTTGGAATTCCATAGTGTAGATAACTGCAAGCGAGTAAAACCCTTTTCAATTATAAATGTTGACAAATCAACTCAATTAAATTACATAATCTTCACATATCATTTAGTATTTTTGTGTATTCTATCTGAAGACGCTGGATGGAATGAATATCAATATCATATTTATATGAAAATGTAAGACTAAAAATCTCATGGATATTTCTTACCTGCTCGAGTCTTGCCAAATAATTTCAGCTCCGTCATGTCCTTGATAATTTGATCAAGCTTTATCTTGAAGATACGACATACGATATCTGGCCTGTCCTCGGATCGTAGACCACTAACATTTAGATATCTTGTTATTTTAGGCGACTTGGGATTGCAAGTAATCGTTATAAACAAATCCGGATATCCAAACCACTTGCAGATAGCCATTGCATCTCGATAATTCTAAATCATGTACCTAGCTCCACCCGTGAACGAATTCGGCAATACTATTCTCTGACCAGTAGAAGTTGCATCCGTTTGACCCTTTGAAACCGAATCTTGTAGATTTTTATATTTCTCAGATCTTATCAAAACTTGATTAAATCTAATAAACTTTATCCTTTCACACTCGACCATTGTGTAGGCATCAACTAAGAATTGTTGGAAAAGCCTCCTAGAACATATTAGAGTTTTTGACTCACACGGCTGTTCTTGGACCCTAAAAGCACAAAATTCTCGCATGGTGAGTTTATCCCTAACTTTTGAAGTGGTGGTTGTGGACTCATCGCTATGTTTAATTCCTAATCGGAAACCATCTTCTCCATAAGGAAACAACAACGGATACTGCAATGCAAGATATGAAGGATGCAACTCGCTTATCCTTTGTAAAGTACCAGATCGTTTCTGTATAATTATATCCCTATTATCAAAAGCCTCGTCAAAATCACCAGGAATGAGAGCAGCAACTTCAGAAGCAGTAGGAAGATTGGACGTTCTGCCATCAGTTTCTCTTCCACTAATAAGTTTCAATTTAAGATCGGACTGATCCCCTAACATTCCATATTCTCTAACGCTTCGGAAGGATTATACCAAAGGATTGTGCAGATCAAGCATGGACTTGATTTGCTCAATGACTGTCGGGTCAAAAGAGTTGGTTCTTGATTCAGAACGACTGTGAAAACATTAAATATATGTTCAAATATTTTTAAAAATATATTTCAAAATAAAAGAATGATTTATGGAAAGAGTGATTGATACCTCATAGCATTGATCCTATTCTGAACTTCATGATTAGTGTCATATATATACAACTGAGAGAATTTAGGGGAGTCTCCGGGTGTTTGTAGTAAACTTCCAATACGATGATAGTTTGCTCCCTTCAATTTGAAAACATACGGCCCTTGTCCTTTGTTGATAGTCGTATCAATCTTTCCCCCCAATGAAGTGAAGCTAAACATGCTATTGTAATAACGTATATTGTCAATGAATTTGTTGCTCCTAAGATCATGGCCAAATAGCAAGTTTCCAAGGGTTGGAGGAGGTTGCGTCAAAAATGGTAACTCAATATTTCCGTTAGAGCAACACCTGGCGAGTGTTGGATGCCGTGGTTTTGTAGTCTTCTCTCTGCGTTCATCGTACCACATTATTGCTTGACAGAATTGACATTTATAGTTTGGGTCTCCATTGTCAACATATCCTGTTAAAATTTAAAAATCTCATACTTTTAAAAATCTTAAATATTTAAATTAAAATGCAACTAATATCTATTGAACATGAACCTGTAGAGTCGGTGGGTTTATTGTATATAGATCTTCGTATTCGATGTCTGTTAGATCTGTTCCCAGTGTGCTTTGCACCTGATAAATGATATGTAAACAATAATAAAGCTGGAAAATATATAAAACTAATTTAATTATTTTAAACAACCTATCTATCTACGTGTGTGTGTGTGTGTGTGTATATATATATATATATATATATATATATATATATATATATATATATATATATATGTATGTATATGAATGTATTAAAAAAATAAAATAAAGGACAGGCAAAAATACCTTGTTGTGTACTTGAAGAGGCTTGCGCATTTGCAGTTTTATGTATACCTTGCAGTTTGTTTGTCCCCCCAAGGTTTTGAGATGCTTCAATGAAGTGTAATAATAAGTTAAGTATCTAGAAATTGAAAATAAAATTAAAAAATGGTCATAGTACAATTTTGATTGATTTGGATTTACTTTTAAAAAAAAATGAGTTACCTGAACGCTTATTTTTTAAACAATCATTCTGGATTTCCTTGCCTATATCTGATCAATATTCTCAACAGAATTGTGACATTGATGTACTGCGATGAATAAATATTTTTTTTTCAAATAAACAAAAGAATGGATACCTCAATATGTAATTCGAATGTCAATCATCTAATATTCTCAAATTAATTAATAAATTAATCAAAAATTCGGATATGTACTTATATTGTTATTTGTAATAACTGACCTTGTGGATTAAAAATGATGTTGTTAACTGTTGATTCAACACCGGAAAAAGTGTTGAAACTGCTATTTAAACTTCTGATAAGTTCAAACACAGTTGATGATGTTTGATTTATACGTTTTCCTTGATAATTTCGGGAGTGGAATTCAAAAAAGAATACATCACATTATATGGGTTGACTAAATAGTTTTATTGATGAACAACAAAATAATATACGTTAATATGAAATTAATCTAAACTAAAATCATATATCCATGTATTGATAAAAAAACGAATATAAATAAATGTATTCATTTGGATAGACTTACAACTTGTCAAATTCGATAATGGCGTGGACGTTGTAAATTGATGAGGGGTAGTAGCTATTCAGAATGTAAGAAAAAATCGGGAATTAAAGTTTCTCAAAATTAAATAATATTTTTACCAAATCAATAACAATGAATGATAAACATCATAAAGCATTCAATTATTAAGCTATAGATCTTCATTAATCAACACATCTCAAAATTACTTTTAGTAAAATAGAAATACCTATTGCACTAGTGCAGAAACTGCATATCCAGAAGGGTAATTCTGCCTATCCAGAATGCCTTTCTGTACCTTCTGTAGTGACATAGTTCTGGATTGGCAGACTTTCCAGAACGCCTTTTTTTACCCTTCTGGATTGGCAGACTTTCCAGAACGCCTTTTTTTACCCTTCTGGATTGGCAGACTTTCTAGAAGGGTAAAAAAAAACTGTTCTAGGAAATAATTTTTCTGTTCTAGAATGGTACCATCTCATGTTCATCCGTCACTTTTCAGAACGGTATTTTGAAATACCGTTCTGAAAATCGCGACTTTCCAGAACGGTATTTTGAAATACCGTTTTGGAAAGTATAACTTACCAGAACGGTATTTGAAAATACCGTTCTAAAAGTGCGACTTTCCAGAACGGTATTTATAGTTACCGTTCTGGTAAGTTATACTTTCCAGATCGGTTTTTTGAAAATACCGTTCTGGAAAGTACATTTACTAGAACGGTTTTGCAAAAGTTACCTTCTAGAAAGTTTAAAAAAAATTAAAAAATAAATAAAATGAAAGCAGGAATACACCAAAATCAATAATAATAAATACTGTGATTATATTAATTATATTACCCAAATTTCAATAGAATCTAAGACACGACAAACTAAAACTAATATTAATACAATAATATTTTTTATTCAACTATATGAAATCAAAAAAAAAAAAAAAGATAAAGTCTTCATGAAACCTTAAGATCTCCAGATTCACCATCAACTATTGGCTCACCGTCTTCATAAAATACCACTCCCTGCAGAATGAAAACTTAAGATTATGTTTAAACCATATCAAGGCTTGATTCAATAGAAATACATAAGTAACATTCACAAGATTTAATCTAGGCTATAAAAAAAATCAATAAATTTGATTAGCATATAAGTACTAAAACGACAAAGGAGCACAAGTAAAAATAAAAGGCAAGTTACAAAAAACATACCTGATGCATGTAACCTCGGAAATTCTCATTTTATCTTCTTACTCTGTGCACAAAGCGTTTTGGAGCTATTACACCTGTTTTCTTCTTCTGTGAACTTATCTGCATAAAGAAAATTAATAAACATATTTTTTAAAATCATGAAAGAATAACATGTCCTAAATGTACTTGAGAACTTCAACATCATATCTTAGTATACTTGTGCAAGTGCACTAGCAACACCTACCATGCAAGAAAATAGTGCTCATATATTAAGCTAACAAAGCCTAACAAATAAGTAAAGTTGGCGAAATCACTATGATAATTACAATCTCTAATGCAAAAAAGGAGCATAAAGACACACAAAATAAGAAATACCGTTGCTACTAAAAGACACTTTGACATTAGCTATTACAAAATTCAATAGATAAGTCGTGAATAATTTGTAGTAAAAATATTTATAAGTTACATATAAACCATAAATTAGCCAATTAGTAAAATATTTAAGAAAAGTATGACAACAAATTTATATCAAAATATTAGAAATCAGTAATTTTTGTAAATACCCTAAACACCGAGGCCAGAATATACAAACCGCGTAATTTTATTTTAGAGCGTCAAGTGAGTCTCGAATAATCTTGATAACAAGCTCATCCTCCATCTCAAAATGCCTGCCAAACATCTTCTGCTGCTCGTCGGGATTGCTGCCAATTATCTGAGAGAAAAGACGCAGCACATTAAAGAAAAATGAAAAATAAAACAGACCAATTTTCTCGGTTCAGTATCATATAGGGGATACAATATATTTACACACTCTTAGTCTTCAATATAAATAACCCAACTGACCTGCACCATTATTTCAGCACACATCATTTCATATAATAATAAAACTAAAATCCCATCATCGACAGAAATAAAAAATAAACAGAAAAAGGAAAGGAGAAAAAAAGGAACTTGGGGCAACCCCTGACCTCGAAGACACCTCTTCCCATCAGTACATGGTAATAATATAAATGCACTGCCATTTATAACCATTACACTGATAACAATATAATCAAAAAAATGAAAACTATTATAAAGTTTATAGTAGATAGAAAGTCTTTTATTAAGTGAAAATTTCTGACCCATGACCTAAGAGATGGTTTTTGTGAATATCTATAACCCATGGACTTAAGGGAGTGAAGTTGACAAGTAACTCGTTTTTTCCTTCTCAGAGGTGTCACTAACTAACCTTTAAATGGTAGCGACTCGAAAAATGGACATAGAAAACTAAAACGAGCTCAGATTAGATACACTGTAACTATTTTGAGTATTTTAAGGTCAGAAAGAGAAATATATTACGCATTTATCCACTCGCAATGTGAAAGTTTGAGAATCCAACATCTTGATCTTAATCTCGACAGTGATTTCAGAACATCCAGCTGCATCAACACCATTACTTCCTATCTTAATCAAGATTGTTGAGGCCTGAAATTAACGATGGTTAGATTCATTGGTCGGGGGTGGGAACAGAAAGAGAGCTTTCCTTTCACCAATTGGCAAAGGTATTCAGTAAAAAAAATAAACATAAAGACAAAAGGCAAACTTGAAATAAATTTTATTATTATTAATGGATTGAAATTAAGGGTTTCAATTGCAATATTGTAGCCAGGATGGAAAAGTGTGTTAGGCAGGATTTTTTTTTTGAAGAAACAAATAAAAAAATTAAATAAGTCTATTATTATTATTAATTTTTCTTTTTCTTTTTATTCGAAGAGATAAAAAGTGGGGATGTATAGATCATAGACTAACCAACGGTGGCCGATTGGAATGTTTTAGTGCCCGCGGCGAAGTTCTTTTTATCGGTGATAATTGTTTTCAAT
>BMAC01000962.1:216140-259937 GCA_014905375.1 Phtheirospermum japonicum | reverse complement strand
GTTTGTCTATGTTAAATGCGATTGTATGAATTATCTATGTCTCAATGCAACATTCCATAGTAGCTTTCGGGCTAAAACAACAGTAGCTTTCGGGCTAAAACAACAGTATCTTTCGATCTAAATCTATGGTTGGCCAACATCTATGAACAACTGACAGTGTGTTGTAGCTATTCATTTATGGTTTGTATGATTTGTGTTTAATATTGACAAACAAATCCCCACGGAGCGAGTTAAAAGCTCACACCCATTATTATCAAACTTTTCAGGTTAAGGAGTTGGATGTGGTACGAGGCGGTGGATGCGAAGATGCTATTTTAAATGTTATTTCTATGAATTGGTATTTTAAATTTTAAATGTTATTTCACTATCTCTTTTATGAATTGGTATCTTTATTTCTGTAAAATTCAAAATAAAGTTTGAGACTTGTGTTTTTCATTTAAGAGTTCATGAACAGTTAAGTTGCTACTATTTTGATTCATTAAGTGAATCTCCTATTTTCAAATAAATATTTAAGTTTTATTCACGCTTCTGCTCAATTTATGTTGTGATTGTAATTTATTGAAAACTCATGCCCTTGTTTTTTTGAAAGTTTTGTTTACGAAAAATCAAATTTTACACTTTTCGAAAATGGGGCGTGACATCAATGGACCGTCTCCGAACATCACAATCTTGTGGGCCCCCTTAGGGATCTCAAAATGATCCTTGTACACACCGGCCTCGACGTAGATCAAGAACGGGATGCTGTTCAAGAATATTTTTGTTATGTTGAACCTTCAAGAATATTTTTGTTACTTCGAACCTTTCCTGGAATTTTATGTAAATACCCAAAATATAATGTTCGACTGCAATCGGTTCATTTACACAACTACTGTATATACCTGTGGTGTTCTCAAAGGCATCGATGCACGTCTCCTGGTTGGTGACGACGGCACTGAGCCATGTCTTGAGATCTTCGACGAACTCAGTCATCTTGCTTGCATCGAGTTCACTGATCTTCTCGACTGATCTCTTGAGATCGTCGGCCGCAGTCCCGAGAACCTCTTCGCAGACGTTGAGCGCGTCCTTGGTGCTTTCATCATTCGCCGCCTCCTTCAAGAGGGCAGAGTCCTTGACGACGCCTGCGATGTCATCGATGGCGGCCTAGAAGGCCACCTTGACGACGCCTGCGATCTATTAACATAGTTGATGTGTAAAAAAATAATTGAATTATCATACGTGAATATATTATATTGTCCCTAGGTCACAAAAAAAGAGAATCTACACATACATTACCAGACTCAACTGATCGGGAGAAATTGATTTACCTTCTTTTACTTAAGGAGTGAAAATAGACGAATTTATCGAATCAAGTTTTATTTTAAAAAATATGTTTTCATTTCCGTAGGGCAAAAAGATACAGATTTGAAGCACCCATATTTCCTGTCAATAACAATGCTGTCAAAAACACTATATAGTGGATAGGCATTTCAATCTGCTAAAAGGAAAATTTTTCAGCATAATTAAATTTGTTGAGCACTAACAATAACATTAACCTCTAAACTTAGACGTTCATTTCCATCGACAGAGGAGCTTCCATCGAGCAAATGAAGACTTAGACGTTCTCCCTTCATACCAACCTGTCGGAAAAATAGAAGACGAAAATCAATTAAAATAACGAACACTATCGACAAGAGACTAATCATTTAAAGGTTCACAAAAACAAAACAAAATAAAAAACTAACCTTGTAAGACCATTTTTGCCAAGTTAAGTCTCGTTCACCCTCATTAAGACCGCTGAGTGAAATCGGACCGTGCAAACCAACACCCCATGATTCATAATGCGGCCACATTCTAAGATTAAAAAAAATAAAAGTAGTTAAATCAAATAATATTAGACGTCGATTTATAGTATCGAATATAATTGCTTGGAGGGATTACAACTTTCAAGGGGGATTTTATTTAAAAATTTAAATAATGGGGCATTTTTGTAATTAAGATAAACTTTAGGGTGTATTTGTAATTATCCATACCTGGAGACCAACAGAAATGCCCAGCATAGAAATTTTGTTGACTCCAGCTCTCAGATTCACACCAGTTTACAATTTTGTAATAGTATACTATTATGTTCATCCAACAGTTTCTGAATCTCCATCTGCAATGTATATCAAAAATAGTAAGTCGTCGGAAAGAAATCAGAATGCGGGAAAAAAATAGTTGGTCAGAACAAATGTCAGTCAATGTACTCACTTTTTCTCTAGTGTTTAGCTTGTCTTCCAATTCCCAAAATTGCGTCTCTTTTTCCTCTAATCTCTTCCTAACATCATTAGTTTCCTGCATTAAATTCATTGACGGATATAAAAATGGGAAAAAAGAAACCATAATTAGCAATCAGATGGGTTACCTGTTGGTAGGCGTTTAGGCGACCTGTAGGAACACTGTAATGCAGAGAATGTGGACTCCTGGGATCTCCATTAGAAGCTGGACAAGTTTAAATGCATATATATTATCCAAGAACTATCAGATGAATTACGAACCATCATCGATAAGAAGAAAATTCTAAAATTGAGACGACAGGCTACTTACCAGTAATTTCCAGGCGCAACCATGRAACTAAGTTCAAAGCCACTGGACATATAATCAAGAAAGCTATATAGTTGCTTCTCAACAAATCATCAACAAAAATCTGACTCCCCTAAAACTAAATTGGTATCCTTAATAGCTYTATATGTAGTCCACCTGTTCTGCTTTATACAATGCATATTAAGACTAATCTCACAATATTAATTACAATTCTGATGTCCATAGGGTCAAGCCAGCATAACCATAGCATTGGTATAAAGGTAATGACTGATTCATATGACTAGACTAACTAGATTATATGCTTGAATTTAAAATGAGAGCTGAGATAAACATACATGATTAGATCACCACCATTATCACAAAATGCACAAACAAAATCAAAAGAATCATGTGATAGCTATCCATATCTAGAGGTGAAAGAAGCTATTAGAATTTCTTAAGTTGCAAGCATTAATACTACATATATAGGTCATGTGATAGCCCATGGAGTAGAAAACAAGTATTTAGAATAATATTGCCTAGGCCGACTGATCAACAAAGCATTATAATTCGAATTTAAATAGAAATATATCATTAAAAATCACATAGCACTCTCAGTGTTAATAAAAATATGTTAGAAAGTTAATTATTAAAATAAACCTTGATAAGATATCTGAGAATCTGACTTTTCAATTAGTGATGCTAGAAAGCGCTTGTTCCACAATTTATCTKAGAATCTGACTTTCCTCAACTCCGTTAAAAACTCTTCCTTGTGAAAGTGGGATGGAGGCACATGAGTTATAGCAAGGAGGACGACAATTTATCGGAAGTTCACAAATGTTAATTGCACCACTCGATTTGAAAAAAAAAAAAGAAGATATTTTCCAAATTATCTTTTTTTTTTACGAAACTGGCGTATCTTCTAAAGTAGGGTAAATTTTGTACTCCATAAAACCTTGGAAACTAAAAATTAACTAACCATACAGAAAATAATTAACGGGGAGTCAAGTTTGGTCATGTCGTGGAGCAGAAAAAATACCTCCAACCCTTACCTCCCTCCAATACCACTACCCACATCCAAATTCGACCAAATCGGACTGAATCTTAACGGTGGAGGAGGATTCTCGAGATTGGGGGAGGGGAACAGTTGTCGAGATGGTTCCGGCGGTGGCGATTTGATGGGGATTTCGGTGACTTTAGATGCGGGTGGCGGCATCACTAAGGGAGTCGGGGGGCGGGCGAAGGAGAGGCGGTCGAGGAGCTCCAGCCAGGGACGGCGCTGGGAGAGGCCGTGGCGGATGGAGGAGGTGAGGCGGGAGAGTATTGGAGCAAGCCTAGGGTTCTCTACTTTGGTTAAGACAAAGTAATAATCTAAGTTGCGAAAATATTTTATTTACCTGCTCCGTTTACCCGCGCCCCGCATTGTGAAAATATTTTTAATTGGTAAAGACATTCCAGGTCGGTATAATTAAAAATACCGCTCTGGATTTTTTTTTATTTTTGAGAAAGACATTCAAGAACGGTTATTTTAAAACCGTTCTGGATTGTAATTTGTTTTTTAGATAGACTTTACAGAACGGTAATTTCAATACCATTCTGGAATGTTCGTCAATCCAGAACGGTAATTACAATACCGTTCTGAAAAGTATACTTTCCAGAACGGTGTTTAATACCGTTCTGGATTGACGCCCATTTCAGAACGGTTATTGTAAAACCGTTCTGGAATGTTCGTCAATCCAGAACGGTAATTACAATACCGTTCTCAAAAGTATACTTTGCAGAACGGTATTTTAATACCGTTCTGGATTGACGCCCATTCCAGAACGGTAATTGCAAAACCGTTCTGGAATGTTCGTCAATCCAGAACGGTAATTACAATACCGTTCTCAAAAGTATACTTTTCAGAACGGTATTTTAATACCGTTCTGGATTGACGCCCATTCCAGAACGGTTTTGCAATTACCGTTATGGAAAGTCCTCATTCCAGAACGGTATTTTAAAATACCGTTCTAGAAAGTGCTATTAAGAACAGTTTTAAAAATACCCTTCTGTATTGACTTTTCTGTCTGTTCTAGAATGCAGTTTCTGCACTAGTGGCAGCTGGGTCCAGTCAAGGACAAAGGCGATGGAGGCAGAACTTGATGATTCAATGAGAATTCTCTTTGTCTATAGTAAGGCCTGTTTTGAATTAAACTTTCGAATAATTTCACATATAGAAACCTCATATGTGTGTGTGTGTGTGTGTGTGTGTGTATATATATATATATATATATATATATAAATTTATTATTAATGTTTGAATAAAAACAAAATATTAGAATGCGACAGCTCACTTATGATTTATTTATATTTAGTTTTAAAGAAATAATATTACCTGAACGCTTATTTTTGAGAACAATCATTTTGGATTTCCTTGCCTGTCTCTGCTCAGTATTGCCAACAGAACTGTGACCCCATTGTACTGCAATGAATAAATTTTTTCTTAATTAGACATAAGTTATGATTACAATGGATACCTATGCAGGTAATTCAAATGTACAGAATACTGTATTCGTAAATTAATTTATACATTTTTTAAAAAATGGGATATGTACTTATATTGTTTTTAGTAATAAATGACCTTGATTTTTTAAAAAATGACGTTGTTAACTGTTGGTTCAACACCTAAAAAAGTTTCGAAAACCAATATTTAAACTTCGTCTAAGTTCAAACACTTTTGAAGATGTTTGATTTATATGTTTTCCTCGATGGTTCCGAGAGTCGACTACGATATAAATATTCATCAGATGATTATATGGCTTGACTAAATTCTTTTATTGAGGAAGGATAAAATAACACATGTTAATATATAATTTAAGTAAACTAAAATCATATATTCATGTATTGGTAAATAAACATATATTATAAACAAATTTCTTCATATTGAGAGTCTTACAATTAGTCGAATTCGATAACGGCGTGGGAGGTGTGAATTGATGAGGGGTAGTACCTTAAGAGGGTAAGTAAAATATGGGATTAATATTTTCCAAAATTAAAGAATATTGCAACTAAATCAATAATAATGAATGATAAACATCAAAATGCATACAATTAATTGTATCGGTTTTATAATTATCCTTCCATTTATATACTCCTTTTAAAATGGATTACCTTTAGTTGTTATTATTATTATTATTATTATTATTATTATTATTATTATTATTATTATTATTATTATTATTATATAAGTAAAAGACAAATATTGCAGAAATATATCTACAGCTGTGTTTAAAAGGAATAATTATTATAATTCAATTGTTAATAATTAATAATAAATGAATAATTAAACATATCCCCAACTGCTAGGCAAACTATTCATTTATCGGCGTGAAAGTGAGAATTCAGTAATAAATGAATAGTTATTACCAGTCAGATAAGCATAACTACTAAGATGCGGATCTACATTGATCAACATATTTTATTATCAATGTATATATTGTAAATTTAGTACTAATATTTAATTATGGATAAAATTACTATAACATTTAGTAATGGAGGGAGAATATATAAAACATTAAACTTACATTCGTAACAAAACTTATATTAGTGTATTACTCTAACTGATTTCCGATGAAATAATTTATCATATATTTGAATATAAAATATCTCTAAGAAGATAAGCAAATAATCTTGTGCTTATACACTTACAAATAATTATATTCAATAGCCATATAACTTTTACTTCAAAAATAGAAGGTTGTAATTTTGAATATCGCATGTAATTTTGTTTTGAGACATCCCGCATAATATTGTCGAAGAATATACAAAAAATTGATTTCGAATTACCTCTTGAAGAGGCTGCTCCAGTAAATGACAAAGACGATGGAAAATTAACACGATCATTCAAATTAATATTTTCCTGGCCAATAGAGAATCCTGTATTAAGTTTCATTAGAGTGAATTTCATTGCATATGGTTGATCATATAAGTATATATCTTTATATATATGCCTATCGGTTGATTCTTGTGTTGGTTATCCAAAATTGTCCTTTGGATCTTTTTCTTGACTTGTACTGGTGTGGAGGGTCATGGCTAATCGACATGTAGGCTATTTGCAATTGGAAAAAATAACATGAACATTCGCATTTTATATTAAAATGTTGAACTCAAAACAAAGCTCACTTATTAAAAAAAATAATAATTATCATGCTATAGTTTAATACTGTTTGAGTATGAAACATTAAGTATCTAGCATTTTCATAAATTTATTTATAAACTATTACCATTTGATTCTGGTTCGTCGATGAAAGTATCAGATTGACCCGAAGTATGATCTACAGTTAACATAGAACAATAATCATAAAATATGTGTGTTAAACACATTTCATATTATTAAAAAAAACAATATCAATACCATTACTTTTATTTTTTTTCTAAGCATAAACATAAAAGAAATGTAAATTTTATACCTTTTTGTCGTTCTTTTTGCAACTGAATTTTCCGTAGTGCCCGATTATTTTTTGAATTATGATCCGCCATATTTGAAATGACTAAGAAAAGTTGTTCGGTGTGAGAATACTTTGAAAGATTTATTTATAATCACAAATAAACGTCTCCTTCTTGTTATATAGTTGGTTAAAAAACTATAATAATGAAATGACATATATATAAGTAAAAATTATGTATAATTGACCGGGGAATATTTTGAGTATCTGTTACAAAAAAAAGAAGATTTAGAAAATCTGGTACGTAATTCTAATTTTTTTTCCTCTCCGATTAATCGCGGTCTGTGTATAGAAAAATAACTGATATGGATAGTTTGTAAGGATATATACGAAAGATATTTAATTAGATATTGTAGTTGCAAAAGTAAACAAAGTAATACACGCCAAAATAAAATTCTTTACATTTATAATCAATAGCCATATTTTGTAATTGATTATTTTCATAATTAATTGATAGAATCCCATATTAATGTGATAATTCGTAAGAAATAAATCAATATAAATCTAGAAATAACTAATATTCTGTTATGGTATAAATTAATGCATATATTCCACTAAATTTATTATCGTTGATTGTAAGAATATATACAAAAAAAATTCAAACAATTTTTTGGCTATTATTTTAATCGAAATGCATTTTCTCCGGCCAGCTTTTAAATCAACCACACACACACACACACACACACACACACACACACACACACACACACACACACACACACACACACACATATATATATATATATATATATATATATATATATATTATATATATATATTATATATACATATATATATATATATATATATACATATATATATATTGTTGCACAAATTTTATTACAGGTCAAGTGAAGAACATTTGATATTTGTGTATATTGATTATGGATAATCATGAATATATCTAAAACTGTACATAAACAATCTCAATTACAATCCCAATTAATAAATAATAATGTTGATGTTGATCCGTTCGATAATGATTTCGGCAATATTGCATAATTATACACGATGAATTCTTACATTTTTTTGCGGATAAATTCTATAATTAGTTCCACTATAATCCAAATTATTTATGATAATTCATAAGGCCCTTACCAATCGGCCATTAATAAATAAAGAAGTTTTCAAAAAAGTCTGTTATAAATTACTCGCGAAAAAATAAAATGAACAAAATAAGTAGATGGTATAATACCATATAATTGTGATACTGCATAATTGCATAATCTTCTGCCTTTTTAAAATATGAGAATTTCCAGAAAATCTGTGATGATTGTTTGGAAAAATAATCAGATAAAACGACAAAAACCGTGTTCTTACTTTCAAGTAGATGTCGGACATTTATTATTAACTATTTCCAATTTTTTCCGGGCATGTATAATTAATTATCATCCGTGTAAACACATTCTTTGGAAAAGAATATGAACAATGTGAAAGTCCCTATAAGCAATAATAAATCGGCCTACAAATATCAGTACCGACTTCCGTCATTGTATACACGGATAATAACACATATCATAACATTTTAACACGGATGACAGCATATAAATCAATGTTACCAACAACACTTTAACATTTGAATTTAAAACAAAATGCTTTGAAAAGAAATTACTGGAAAATTTATTATGCTGTCTTTATAACAATAGCATGACGACCAATTATTCATTGAAACTGTCTTCAACGGGGGAAAAGAAATTCTAACAAAAAAAATCAATCGAGTTTCTCTAACTTGACCCTCACATTCTTTGCCGTAGTTGAATGTTGAGAATCAAAATCTATATTATCGACATCGATACACTCTCTGGCTAATCACTTACCTTTTGGTGTTGCCAACCCAACTGAATTTGCACTATCTCCATTTGAAGAAACGGTTGTCTGATCGAACACAAATGAAAAGTAAAATTCAGTTTTATTTAATAATGAAAAACATAGAAATTACAACATTAACTTGAAATGTATTAGACTATAACTACTCACCATATCAAACTCACTAATAAGATTGGAATTTTCATCAGTATTAGAACTCTTTCCAATTGTGATAGGGGACTACTTAAACTAAAGGGAAAAATATAGTCAGTGTTTGAAACAAATACAGTGAATTGTCGGATGATCATTAACATTTTTTAGCAAAGTGTAGTATGAAAAATATAGATGAAGAAAAAAAATAACCTTGTTAGAAGTTTCTTTGTTCAGAAAACGACTTATGAGATGTACGTCTTGAGAGATCCTTGAAACAGTATAAACTCTAGTGCGCTGGGTAAGATTATATTTCTGGATTTCCACCTTTAACAAATATTTTTTTTCCGACCAATTCTTCTAGCTCGTCGGGGAAAGAATCTAAATCATCAGTCTAAGTAAAGAAGAGGTCAAAATATAAATTACATATTCCGTTATGAATACGAAACTATAAACAAAGTAGTTTTATTATTTTCTAAGAAAACTATTTATGGAAGAAAAATGTTATATTACCTTTTCCAATTCCTTCTTTAGGTCGGCAACAGTTCTTCCCAAGATTGGTTTGACGTGTGCATCAAACGTGACAAATGAAGTAATTCCAGAATCATCCTCCACGCGCACAATTATCTTAAATCTGCAGAAGTAAAAATATATTAATTAAAAAAAATTAAAGAATAAACAAAGAGTTGAATTGTGCATGTAAATATATAGATGCATCTAAACATATTACAACATACTTGGCAATAGTCTTGTCTGGAACACCGAAACACTTTCTACATGTTGAACCAACAGCGTCATCGACCTTAGTGGAATGCTTGGCGCATGCCGTGTAAAACCAATTGTATAGTTCCAAACACAACACAAAATTCCTCCTTCACAGTATAATTTTTAAACATGATTCAGTCAAAATCTGTCTTCACAATAAATATAGTTTTTAAAAAATTCGCATAAATTTCATGTATAATTATAAATCATACATCAGTGATCGTGTCCAATTCATCGATCTCCCTAAATTCCAGGGATGTGTGGAAATCATCGTCAGATCCTTTTGCTTGTGATGCTTCCATGGTCGAGAAACTTCGCGCAGAAATCTCACGGCCCGATGCAATAATCCTACTATAATTGAAGAGGTGATTTATCATGACGAATAGACAATAAAAATTCAAGAAATAATTATTTTGCGACAACAACGACATATATCTATATACCCAAATCAAATACTTACTTGGACTTGAAAGAAGCAATCTCGGCAATGTTATCAGAAACATACAACTTGCTGGGGAACATGGAATTCTGAATGTACTTAACTCCTGTGCTCTTAAAGAAGTTAAAAATTTATAGAACCATATTACCTCTTAGTTGCATATATTAAAAATAAGAAATTAAATAGTATACGTTGGATTCAAATAAATATTAAAAAAAATTCAATTAGTTTAGAACAACCAACCCTTGTACGCTTTAATCATTGCGTACTGTAGTATAATCACAACCGGTCCTTCGGAACAACTCTTCCAGTGACCAGCCATTTGGGTTGCAAACGTATTCCATAACGTACATTCAATACAATCTCCCCTTAAACCACAAAAACAATTTGCAACATTGTTATGACAAAGTACAAACCCAAATAAATGTAAGCAACTTGAATATTCTCATGCTGTATAAACACAATACATTCTAATTGAGATTGTACTTTTTAATTCATATTTATATATTGGTCTGTTTCCTGGACATTAAAATACAGTTGGCCAAAAAAAGCATAGGTTTCAATACTTACTCCAAATGTTTTCATTACAAATATATTCAGACAAATATACAACATTTTATTATGAGAATTATAAAAAGAAAAAGCATAAACAAAAACATTGAATGATACAGTTTTTCTTTTTTGATAAGAAACTCTGAATTTTTTTTACTAAAACAACAATTAATCTATTTTGATAGAAAATTTACGATTTAATAATATACTTTATATACCCATGCATTTATAAGCAAAGTCGTTTATATCAGTCATTGCATGCTTTTACAGTAATGTATGTAGGCTTACAATTCATCCTGCAATTTCACAGTAACTCTGCTATTACCTGATTTCGCTACTGGTTTTATATCCTCGCACGCAATGACTTCCGCCATTACATCTACATGAAAATAAATACACGTCAATCAATAATAAATCTGCGATATTTTTTGTAACATGCTGGAATATTAGACAGAAAAAATTAACTCACCAACCAATCGCCTCTCGCTTATTTCTCCAGAATGAATATCGCTAATCTCAACAAATCTGAATCCATACATGGGTATAGATAGCGGCATAGATAAACAACGCAATCCCGTATGATTATGAAAAGCAAGACGATATGTATGCGATGTAGCCTGATATTCGTCCTCATCCTGTTTTATCTCAAAATTACTGAGACGATAAAAGGAACCTTCTCCCAGTTTGTGTTTGTACTTTGGAAAACTATAATTCCGGACCGAAGCATGTATTTGTCCGCCCTAAAATAATTTATGTCGAAATTTAGTTATACAACAATGAGAAAACTCTTTTATAAAACGATACTACTGTAAACTTTATGTAGTGAGAAGATATAGCAGAACCTTAACGTCCTCCAGCATCATCTCAATGCTCATCGGTTTCTCGGGATTATTGGAATAGTACGTCATCCATAGCCGTACACAGCGCACTTCGATTTTCCAAGTTTCCTTGGAATGATTTATTTCTCCAATAAAATTTGTAGGAGATGCCATATGTATTCTGTAATTTGAAGTGAAGTCTACACTATTTTCTTCTAGCAGATTTGTGAGAGTGGTATCGTAAGTATTATTACATATATTAGATTTATATATACGCAACCCAGAATAAACGGATATTTGTTTGTGTTTATAACCACTAAGATAATATATTAAATTAATATTACAATAAAAAATACATGCATATTTCGAAGTTTTTCGATTGATTGCATAAAATAAAGGAAAACAAATCTTTAATTGCATGTGTTGTAAAGAAATATATGTAGTATATATATATATATATATATATATATATATATATATATATATATATATATATATATATACATATATATATATACTATATATACATATATTTATTTTTTCAAAATATTATATCAGTCAGATTTTTGGTTGTAGTATTATAAATATTAACACATGTAATGACATTTATAGAGACGAAAACATATTTATGGATATGTGGTTATGATGATGATCTAATATATTAATAAATATATTAGTTTAAGACCAAACTCATGCATTTTTATTATATTCTGATTGATAGCCAAGTTATATAAATGTTATATACATTGCATGTAAAATAAAGAAAAACAAATCTTTAATCGCATGTTTTGGAAAGAAGAATATGTATTGTATATATAGTATATATACATCAATTTACTGGATTGAAATATAATGTACGACATTAGAGTAAAATCTGGTAAATAATTTTTGATGAGATTAGTTTTTATTGGACATATCCCACGTTATTTGTTTTTTCATCAATCAAGGAACACTGAATAGTTATCCATATATAGTTATAGTTATCTATTTTAACTAATTATAATCTATAACAAATTTAATAGAACATAATACGATGTTTTACTTTAAAAACTATTATTGTAGTCTTACTTAATTGATGCCTATCAATTAAGTAATAGTTATTTTCTGATTTTTGTATCTATATTACTTTACTGCAGTTTCCACTATAAAAGGAAACAGGCGCTGTAATTGAGTTTGGATTGTATTTTTATATGAGTAAATTGATAAATTGGGTATATTTGGAATGTTGTAAAAATATACTAATGTTGGCTATTAGATATAGGATTACGCCAATATCGTGATTAAAATTATATTTTCCTACTATTACCATATTGGAGACCATATATAAGGTAAACGAAATGGAAAAGAATTTGGCGCAGATTTTCGGTAGTCTTAGCACGATCAATCAATAGTTTAAAAAAATATAGTGGTATATGGTGTGTTGAAAAATAATTCTGTTGAACTTAATTGCAGCAACTCATAAATGGTGTTTATGGTATACTGCAAATCGTTCAGTTTAACAAAGGTGTACAAATCAAGGGATTTACTATCGTAGTATGTATGAAAAAAATTAAGCAAATTAAGTAATCATAGACATAGAGACATTAAGATAAATATATGTATTGAATAATACATGTCAGTAGATTGTGTCTATGGTTATTTAAAATTTAATTGAATATGGCTCGTTCTTATATAAATATTCGAATTGACATAAATCTTATAAAAAGGATCACTGAATATTTGTAAGTATAAAACATACAATTAATAATTATGGGATTTATGATTCACATGGGGTAGGATATATAATGTATATATAAAAAATCAGATAAAAAACTTAAACCATAGACAATAATTAGATAGTTAATAACATATGTCTTCAACGTATATTACATTAAAAATTATGATATCAAAATCCATGAAGCAATTTAAAAAGAATAATTGATTTTTCCTTAAAATAGATATTCATTTTAAGCTTATTGATAGATATCCTTCTAGTAATCTGTTTGCAAAATATGTTACTTAACCTTATAATCAATCATTAGATAGTAAACTTGGCCATATAATCCAACTTATGCTTTTTATTATATATATATCTTAAATATATATTTATTAAAAAGGATGACATGAAAATCCATGCAACAGTCTAACAATATCAAATGAGTAGAAATTCAAGATAAGTTACTGGTAGAAACCCTTCTAATAAGCTGTTCGAAATTAAATAATTGGCAACTAACGGATTGCCATTACAGTCCATAAAAATATTAAACAAAAAATATTTAAAAAAACAGAACATTGAAAGGAAAACAGTTGGTCTTTACTAGGAACTTCAAAACATAAAACAAAGGCAGCTAATAATTCATGGAAGGACTTCAGAATTGAAGACCAATCCTGGAACAGATTGCAGCTTCAAAACAATCTTTGAATCCTTGGCCAACTTCAAATGATCTATCATTAGATTGCAGCTGCCCTGCATAAAGCGGCGATCATCCGAATGCCTAGCAATGTCAAACACCCAACGATAATCACCATTTCTTATCGTCGCCCTTTGCTCGTTACCTTTGTTGGATTCAATAATAACATCCTTCCAGAAAGCTTTGGGTATAGCCTACAAATCAGCTGACCCAAGAAATGAAGAATATGCAATATTCATATATTCATTCAGTTAGAAAGAAATCGCTTTTTTTAAAACATATGATTCGGCCACGTGTGAGAATAGTTTTTGTGATTGTAACTTCAAATCCTGGTTCCTCCAGTGCATTGCGTGGATCAACACAATTCTCCTTAATAGTTGCAACACCCTTTCCATCAAATATTATCACATCAAAAACTCCAAATTCATTGTTTATAAAAATCAAGGAGAAATCAGCGGCAATCTTATTATCCTTTTGGAACTGTTGCCAACCATTACCAATGTGAACCTTTAAAGAAAGATCAATAAAAAAAAAACTAATATTAATGCAAAAACTTGAATCAATGTATATAAATTATTTGATTAAACTCAATGGAAAAAACGAACATTATCACCCTCTATTTGAACATCGATATTCCAGGTAGCACCCCTGGAATTTCGCAGCATATATCGAGTTTCCCCACATTCAATAAAGTATGATTTGATTTTCTGAGGAACTTGCTGCATTGTACAGAAGAAATAATTAATGTTTATCAATACACTCCCCAAAACAGTATATAACCCTATACTTTTTTAAAATTCCTTCCCCAGGACTGAACTACATCTTATTCAGAAAGTTAGAACATATTTTTTTCCTTAAAAATCAGATTTATGATACTTAAAAGACATAGAACATGCAAGGACAAATCTCAAAAAAGATTCTGCATCCAAATCATAGTTATACATCGATATTTGATGTCGAGAATTTAATAAACAATATGATAATAAATAATGTCACATAAAAAAAATAAGCGATGCTAAACAACAACAGATCAAGAATATTTCATTATGAGATAGATAAAATAAATATCTGAAATAATTACTATATAAGTATACAGTAATAGTGTCTGTTAATCTATAATATCTATCTTTTAACGGTTTTTATGCAACACAAAAATATCTAATTTCAATATATAATAATCTATATTAAAACCAACAAAGCTAGATTTTATCTGAAGTATACTTTCGCATACAGAGCCTTCAAAATCAGAAATATTTTTGAGATTATTACCATGTAATAACATTCGGGCAGGCCGATGTCCTTCTTGAAGGTTGGAAGGAGACTCTTCATGTTCATCTTCCGAGTTTGTTCTTTTTTAAAGTATGTTTTTTTTTCGTTAATGGCGATGATGTAGGTTTTATCCTTCAATATATATACACGTATGTATCTCGGCTTCAGTTCCAAAGGTATACTAATATTTTGTTTTTAAAAAAATAAGAAGATCTTAGCAAATAAACTATTAAAAAGATTTCATTGATTTTGGTGTTGGTGGATACGTGAGGTTGTAGATGGGGAATAGGAATGGCAATGGGCCGGGTCGGGCCTGGTACTAGAGGACCCGGACCCGCCCCGTCCATCCCACGGGTCGGGTCGGGTCGCCACGGGTCGCGGGGTGGGGCAGGTCGACCCGTTATATTCATTTTTATTATTTTTATTAAATTTAAAATTAATTTAATATATAATAACACATATATTATTATAAAAATTAAATATAAGATGAAAAATTAATTAAAAACAATACTAAATTTAAATTTTTTTAATAATTCACATAAAAAATATTTAAAACATATATAAAATATATTTAAAAATAGAAAATGTACAGTGGGGCGGGGCGGGTACCCACAGGGCGGAGAAGGTACCCGAACCCGCCCCGCCCCGCAACGGGTCAAGGGGCGAGCCGCCCCAAAAGGCACGTGGCGGGGCGGCCCGGGATTGCCATCCCTAATGGGGAATGATGAAAACCTGAATCAAACTATACCTTTTCAAGATTCTATTCGATTTTACTAATATGGGGTACTACGTTTAGAAGTAGTAATTACTTTAATTCAATTGGTCATAATTAATAATAAATGAATAATTAAACATATCCCCAACTGATAAAAGACAAATATTCTAATAAATATTCTAATAATTTATTAGACTTTCAAGAATTTAAATATATATAATTTTTTATTCAGTTGGACACATCATTCATTATTATTTCTTTAATTATATCAAAAAGTATTAAAAAGTTATTGATAGATTTATTTGAATTGAACGTAATTTTTTAATACTATACATTTATAATATAAATCTAATTTTTTGTAATATCTCAAGAAAGTGGATTTCTTTAGTAATATAAATCTAATTTTTTGTAATATCTCAAGAAAGTGGATTTCTTTTTGAAAACTAAAGGATTTATATAATACATAATTACAGGCCTTGTATTGTAAAACAAAAAAAAGAATCCGGTTAACAAATTATTTAAACAATTTACTGAATCTTGTGTTGGTTTGTGGTGGGTACACGCAATTGGTATCCAAATCACATATAGATCTTGTCTGATTACGCATATTGCTTTGATTATCGGTACACGCAACATCAGAAATGGAATGATTCCTTATTATCTATCATCAATACTCAATTTCTAAAATCGTTCCCCTGCTCTATATTTAAAAAAAAATACACCTTATAATGAATCCACAATAAGTCCGAATTAATATAGAATTTTTTATTTTATATAAGGAAAATAATTAATTACAATTAAAGTAAATTTTACATACATTTAAAGACAATTATATATATAAAAAATAGAAAAAAAATTACTAACGGTGATTTTTTGAAACCATAAAAAATTCATAAGATAGCTATGCATTTATTGATTCAATCAATTGTAATTAATAATTGAATATGTAATTAAGTACATTACATGTATTTCACTTATTCTTGTGTTGGTTTGTGGTGGGTAAACGCATCTAGTATACAAATCACAATAAGATCTTCACTGATTCTTGTATTGCTTTGATCACTAATTTTACGCAATTTTAGAAATAGAATCATTAATTAAATCCTCCTAAAATATTTATTTCCTTAGTATTTACCATCATTATACTATTTCTAAAATCGATGTCCGTTCTATATTAAAAAAAATGATTTAACAATGAATCTAAAATAACAAGAAGTCACGTAGAATGTTTTATTTTATATAAGTTTTGAAACCAACGGTAATTTATTCTACAATAATAACATTTATATATAAAAAAATTAAAAAAAAAAAACTAAATGTAAAATTTGAAAACACAAAAAATTCATAAGAGAGTTATGCATTTATTGATGAAATCAATTGTAATTCACAATTGATTATGTTATTTAGTACATTACATGTATTAATAATCAAGATCTACTAATATAGATTAGGATTATTGTCTGGAGGGTAAATAAGCTCAAAAGTACAATCATGGTCCTCAAGCAAATTGATACCAATGACAAAATCCTGAATATTACTTAAATGTGATGCACCACTTGACTGTTTTATTACATTGACCGTATACTCAGCCAAACCATAATTAAGGGTGCATTGGGTTTGTTCCTCCATATTTGTTGAATGGATATTCTTCATCCAGAAGTCCAACGGAATTGGCTGCGAAAACAAAACATACTGATGTCAATTCAAACTGCAAATTATAAAATAAAATTAGGTAACAATAAAAAAAAAAAAAAAAAAAAAAAAAAAAAAAAAAAAAAACAACAACAACAACAACTCACCAAATATGAATCATCAATGTAAGCTCTCAACATTTTTAGCTTAAACTTCGGAAAGGATGGAATTCCATAACCCAAATATAAGTCGGAAAAAGAAATTAAATTGAAGTATTTTTTCTCTATTCCAGCGATGTCGACGACATTGACATCAAACACTAAACTTCCACGATAAGTGAGAATTAATTCATCACCAACATTGATGTTATTATGTTTCACAAACAACTCGAAGCCGAACATGAACTCTGCGTAATCTGAAATTCTCCACATTTTGACGGACCAACAATCACCACGCCAATTTCGCATATAAAAATACACAGGAAGACAATCATCAAAATATCGGGACAAATCACTTGGAGCACGCTAAAATTTGAAAAAAAAAATGAGAATAAATAAATATAAAAGTAAGAGGAGATACACAATGAGTACAAACCATAACCCTCCATATTTTTCAATACCAAATCAAATTAATAATATTGTTCATGCAAATAAACATGAAAACTTCAAATTACTAGTCGCCGCACATCAACCAGTGTTAAAGAAAAGCGCATATTGATTGCGTGCTGGGGCTGAATATTTATATCCATCGGAATTCTATAAAGCCGTATAAAAAATAATTCAATTCTCCCGTTATAATAGGATGAGTTAAATAAAATTCGAAATTATGATAACTATTCTGTAAAAAATGGAACAATATATATAAAGATATGTAGCAACTAATTCTGGATAATATTAATAATTGATAAACAAATCAGTTTATAGTTGGATTTTTTTTTATATTTGCAATATACCAAAACCGGTTGCCATCCATTATGGAAAATTAAAATACTCGGAATCCACTATTTGAAACATGCATGATTGGTTTATTTTCTGAGAAGATAATTATACATTTGATTGGATCCAATACGAAAAAATATTTTGCTAAAAAATGCAAAATATATAAGAATGAAATATAATACTCTCCTAAAAAAGTGATCCCCGTTCTATATTAAATAACATTAAAGAGTAATACCCAAATGTAGATGTCCATTTTTGCCTTTTATATTTCCGAGATCCGAACTAAGTTGATGGAAATTTGCGGAGAACGGAGCAAATATTTTCGAAGATAGTATCCTGCGTAAAATTAGTGATCTGCAAGCGAATATAAATCATTTATGGTAAATACCCAAATATTAACGGAGAATATAAACCATAAAACGAATATTACGCATATTGCGAATATTTATAATATTGAATTAAAGAATATTAAAGAGTAATACTTAAATGTAGTTGTCCATTTCTTCCGTTGATATTTCAGAAATCTGAACTCCTTTAATGGCAATTTCTGGGGAATTATTACAAATTTTTTCGCAGACAGTATCCGCAGCCGTTCTCAATTTGTGATCTGCACACAAATATAAAGCAATTATGTAAATATATTAAAAAAATTATATAATATTATGCATATTTAAATTTTGTTTTATATTGAATATGCCTGATATATTTCAGATCGAAATTCGGCCATAAAGGGATAACTATATCAAAAAAAGTCCAGTACAGGATCTCAAGAAAAATCCATCATCTGCAAAGAAATAACATAAGCAGATATGATAAAAAGATATAAGATATAACAAATAACATATAGCAATTAGATCTGTTAATATTTGAAAACGAAAAAAAAAATTAGATCTTGAAAAAAATGAGATCTGAAAAATTGAGATCTGAAAAATTAAATATCCTTGTTCTGAAACTTTTAAACGCCGAACTGGATCTTGTAAAAATTGTTGAATCAACAATTTAAATTTATATTCACAATTTTGCAGGACATCATCTATTCGCAAAATTTGTGTAAAATGAAAAAAAAAATGAGATGCAAAAAATATATTAACAATTTCGCAGGACATTAGAAATATTAGATATAAAAAAATACTAATTAAACACGAATTATAATAGCGATGCTATGAAGATCGACTAAATACTGGGATTATCGATTTTATTCGAGAAAAAAAATTTGGACATAAGAAGAGAGAAACAAAGAAAATAGACGAAGTAAAATAGTTAATTTTTCTATACATGGACAATGGACAACAGAGGAAAAAAGTTCTTATTATACTAGGCAAAAAAATCCCACTTTGGTAATTAAATTTACGAACATGTAGAAGCTGCCAACTCATTAAACAGACCTACTATTAGACGACACATGTCATCCGGACGAACTGCTAAGTGACACCTAGGTTAGGGTGTCAGCAGTATTAACAAATAGGTGGATTTTGCCTTTTTTTTATTTTGTTTTTACAGGGCACATTCTCACTTGATTTTTTTTGAAAGATTGTATTATGTGTCATTTGCTAATTATTCACCGTTTATAATTTTTATGCTATTTTGTCATTAAAGGAATATGATTATGATAGTCTAGAAATTCCGGTCATGTGATTATGCAATGTCGCCAGGTCCCGTTGATTTTTAATAATTATGGTCTTGTAAGTTTAAATTTCATGCAATGTTGGACATATAAATTCTATATTGGTGCTGATACGACATCAAATATTCACGTCGGTAACATGCAGGTATTTATGTGAATTTTAGTGAGCGACCTCATTTCTCAGCAGGTGCAATCCTTCTGGGTATTGGGCGAGCTGTTTTAGAGGGCAGCGACCTGATGTATAGGAGTGGCGAGCTCTTATGCGAGGTAGCGAGCTCTTATGATATATGTACTACTATACCAGCTCGACGTTAAGTGGTAGTTTGGCATTGAGAGCTGGGCCTCGTGGTTTTTTTTGGGCTCTGATGGGCTAATATGAGTTATTATATGGGGTCCCGGCGGGTTTTAATTATGAACATGGTTATTGGCCCACGGCTAATATGGTAATTCAACAAGAGCTCTATTATTTATGGGAACTTAGCATACAGGAGGAATAATCTTAAGTTGGTCGCTATTTATGGTATTATAGTTATAGAAGGAGAGGGGAACTCTAGATCGGGAATACTTCTCTTATATATATATATAAAGAGGACTCAGGCCTCATTCTTTTCTCTCTAAGTTGATTTCATATCCTACGTTTCGATATCTCATCTCTCTCTTTGAGCTCTCGCATCTCTCTCAAACACTCTCTAACTTATGCATCGGAGGGCCTACGCCGGGGCTGTCCACCGCCTTGGCTTGGGTTTTATTTTACAGGATTTATCAGGCCGCTAGAAGTTTCATGGAGATCAATCAGGTCATTGTTCAGTTATTCAAGGTTAATCAGGTTGCTGACTTCATATTTAAGGTTAGAATTCTCTTTTCTTAAGGCACCAATATTTTTTGTCGCATCAAGTGGCGCCGTCTGTGGGAAAGAGGGACATCGAGTCCTTGAGAAAAAGACGTGAGATTTTTTGTAAACGCAACATGAAGGGGAGAGGCATGACACCTCGAAACCTGATTTTCAATTCTGGAACAAGTAATCCAGAGGATGCGAACAAAGAAAAACTGACAGGGGAAGGCCTAACATCACCACCTGGAGGAATGACAAATAAAACAACTGAAACCATATCACCGCTGGCCGAAGCCACAAGAAAAACACCACCACTTTCGCAAGGCAAGCAAAATACGAGAAAACCAGAAGGGGGACACCAGAAAGAGACCCAGAGATCACCAGGCAAAAGGCTATTCACATAAGGACAAATGATTAGATGGACTTGTCAAAGGACAAACCTTGTTATGTTGACAAGGGACTCCTTGTAGGCTTTATGAGATTGATACCTCCAGACAAACAAGGAAAGATGGATGAAATCCTCACAGGCAAAGCAAGTCACGATGAGGTAGAAAAGGGAAAGGATAATTGGAGAGAAGAGGAGTACAAGCCAGAGCAATAACCGTGGGCCAGAAATGAAGCAGAGAATCCTCACCATGGAGGCCAAGTACCGACCTACTTAGAAGTTCAAGAAGACAGAGGTATCAGGAGGACTTCATATCATCATCCGATGATGATTATATTGAGGATAGGTTACGCGTGGATGGAGGGTCGCATGGTCAACCTTATAAACGATGGACCCTGTAGTATGAAACAGAATATGACAATAAGGATGGGTGACTTATGGGTGATGGGTCACGGCGAAAACCTTATAAACGTCGAGGTCGGCGTTATGAAGAGGAGGAGGATGACAGTGAGAGTGAGGAACCGTTCATGGATTATAGGCCACGAAGAAGGTCTTACAAACGCCGAGGTCGGCATTATGAAGAGTAGGAGGAAGACGAACTAGGGCCAAGTACCCGGGCTTTTAGGGACATGCAGCAGGCATTACTATCTTTGCAAAGGCAGGTTTCTGTGACAAGACCAGAGGAATCTATGGGACATCCTTTCTCAGAGAGGATACTGAGAGCTACACTACCTCGCGGGTATAAGACGCTAGAGTTTCCGTATGATGGGATGTCCAACCCCACGCGACATGTGAAGGGCTTCAAAAATGAGGCGGTGCTAAGACAATACACGGGTGCTGTAGCATGCCAAGATTTCTTATCTACATTATGAGGGATATACCAGGATTGGTTTCACTAGTTACCACCGGGAATAATCACTAGCTTTCAAGTCATGAAGGCAGCCTTTCTAAAGCATTTCGCTAGCACATAGTTGCACACAAAGACCTTGAAATCTCTATTCACAATGGTACAACGACCGGGGGAATGTCTGAAAAATTATGTCAATCGATTTACTAGGGCTACTTTACAAGTACCCACGGCCACCGATGAGATGAAGGTTGGGTCAATCCAACAAGGGTTAAGAAGGAAGGATTTACGTAAATCACTGTCTAAGCGACCTGCACAAATATATGAGAAAGTTCTTGATAAATGCGATAAATATATAGAAGCGAAGGAGACTGAGGATGAGTTCAGATTACGTTTTGGGGGAGAGGTCACGGAATCAGGCAGGATTATCTCTAAGAGGTCAGAGCCTAGGAGAGAACCAAAGTGAGCTGTTCGAATGCTCTTATCCATTGGCGCAGGTGGGAGAGTAGCAGCCAGAGCCGATATGAGAGAATTGAGAGAAGAAGATTTCACCCCCTTCGTGTATCCACAAGAAAGGGTGTTCACAATCATGGAGCAGCAGATACCCGATAGTGTCAGATGAACAGAAAGCTACACGCGACATCCCACTGGCCTAAAATCTAAGTTCTTTGTAGGTTTCACAATAATTATGGACACTCAACCGAGCGCTGCAGGCATTTGCACGAGGAAATTGAATGGCTCATTAAATATGGGCACCTGAAGGAGGTATTATACAGGGATAGAGAACCACGAGAACCAGCGCAACCACTACCCCCACCACCTTTAGGAGGCCCACCTCTGAACCAAGCCGGGAGACAACCACAGTAAGGAGGTCAAAAACAGAATGAACAAGGACGGGTAGGAGAAAATAATAAAGGAAGGATCAACATGATTTAAGGAGGGCCCACAGATGGAGACACTAAAAATGCGCAAAAAATACAAGCTAAGGCAGCTCGCCCCGGGCCATGTGAGTTCGTTGTCATTAATAGGCGACCCCCGACCTCGGGACCAATAATCTCACTTGGCCCTGATGAACGGCGCGACCTGCAGATAGAACATAACGATGCGCTGGTGATTCTAGCCGAGATAGTAGGGTACGAGGCTGGAAGGGTGTTTGTAGACAATGGGAGCTCAGTCAACATCATATACTATAATGTCTAGAACATATGAACCTAAAGGCAAAGATACGACTGGTAAATACTCCAATTTATGCTTTCAACGCAGCTTATCACTGAAGGTAAGTTGTCACTCCCTGTGGTTTTGGGAAAGGGGGAACTAAGGGTAAAGAAGGATCTAAAATTTTTAATCATGAAATGGAACTCGGCGTACAATGCAATATTCTGGCGACCTTCTCTCAACACATTTCAGGCGATCACCTCTACTTACCACATGTATATCAAGTATCCAGCGGGAGATAAGGTAGGAGAAGTTGTATCAAAATAGCAGGTCACTAGATCGTGCTACCAGATGAAGGTCATAAAAGATACGAGTGAAAATAAATGAGAAAGGATGGGTGATATACAGGAAGGAATACTTAGCTCCAAAAAGATGAGGGGGGAGGAGAATTATGTCCGCCCTCATGAAGAACTGATGGAAATCTCATTGGAAGAAGGCAGACAGGAGTGCACCACCAAAATAGGAACCCAAATGGCAGAAACTATAAAAGAGGAGATGATAGCATTATTGAGGGAATTCTGGGATATTTTCGCCTTTGGGGACGGAGAGCTACCGGGAGTATCCCTGGAGCTCGCACAGCAGCATTTGAATTCTGATCCAGAAGCACGATCTGTTCGATAGAAAAGGAGACACTTTGGGGCGGAGCTAGATAAGGTGATCGAAGAGGAGGTGCAGAAGTTACTAAAGGCGGGACACATCTGAGTGATTCAATTTCCAGAATACATGTTCAATGTTGTGATGGTGCCGAAACTTGGACAGAAGTGGAGGATGTGCTTTGGTTCTCGCGATTTAGATAAGGCGTGCCCAAAAGATCACTACCCACTACCACGCATTGATCAATTCATTGACTCGACCTCCGACGGTGAGCTGTTAAGCATGATGGATGCATCGCAGGGATACCATCAAATCCCATTAGCAAAGGAGGACCAACCCAAGGTAAGCTTTGTCACTTCCACAGGTACTTATTGCTTCGTCTATATGCTGTTTAGATTGAAGAATGAAGGGGCGACCTATCAGAGGTTGGTGGACAAGATGCTCAGGGACCTGCTAGGGTCTATCATGGAGGTTTATGTGGATGATATGTTTGTGAAAAGTAAAAAGGCCGACTCATACGTGGAGGACTTTCGATAGGCCTTTGTTATACTAAGGCAATATAAGATGCGGCTTAATCCGAAGAAGTGTGCATTCGGTGTGCGATCAGGAAAATTCTTGGGGTACATGGTGACAAAATGAGGTATTGAGGTGAATCCGGAGAAGGTGCAAGCTGTTATGGAGATTCCAAACCCTCGAACGGTACGCAACGTACAAGCACTAACTGGTCGAATTACAGGTCTTGTTTTACTTCCATGTCAGCAGAGAAAGGCGTGCCCTTATTTAGGATGCTCAGGAAAGGGTCCAAGTTTGAATGGAGGGGGTGATGCAGTTTGAGGAGTTTAAACTAGAGCACTTACCGCGAGCTGACAACATTCGGGCCGATTAACTCGTAAAAATGGCGGGAACACTACTTGTGACACGAAGAAAGTCACATTAATGGAGCTGAGTCACAACAGTATGGACAAAGGGAAAGTGGTTATGGATATTGACACAAGGGAAGATTGACGAACACCAATTCAGGAGACTCTCGATAAGGTGATCGCAGGAGATACACAATTATCAGCTAAGGAAGCCAGGACAACAAAACGATTTTAATCTGATGAATGGAGATCTATACAATAGGTCGCGATTCGGTCCGTACATGAAGTGTTTGGTGAAGGAGGAAGGGTTTGAGGTGCTTCGAGAAATACATGAAGGGTACTGTGGCGACCACGCGAAAAGCAGAGCGCTAGTAGGGATAGCCTTGCGAGCTGGTTTGTTTTGGCCAGGGATGAAGAGTATGGCGGGCGAACTCGTTATGACTTGAAGAAAATGTCAGATGCACGCACCTATTATTTATATGCCCACAAAGGATATGATGGTTATGAGCTCGCCTTGCCCCTTTGCACAATGAGGGATTGATATTGTGGGGCCTTTTCCAAGGACGCCTGCCAATAAATGCCACTTGGTGGTCAAGGTAGACTACTTTACGAAGTGGGTGGAAGCGGAGGCTGTGACGGGCATTGGCGAGTAGGATATCATGGTTTTTATCTTTAACAGTATTTTTTTCAGGTATGGCGTCCCGCGCATGCTGATCTCGGACAATGGAACCCAGTTTAATGGGCAGATGACCCGGGAATGGTGCAAAACAATAGGGATGAAGCAGCGATTTGCCTCTGTTGCACATCCCCAAGCTAATGGACAAGTTGAAGTCACTAATCGTATTATCGTGCAGGGAATCAAGGTTCGATTAGAAAAGGTAGGGGGAATTTGGCATGAAGAGCTCGCATCCGTCTTATGGGCTTATAGAACAACTCCGCGAACTACTACAGGCGAACAACCTTTCAGCCTAGTCTATAGTATGGAAGCGGTTATCCCGGTAGAAATAATTGGAGGATCACATCGGCTATCAACATTCAACGAGGAACAAAATAAAAGACTGGACAGGGGAGCTATCGAAACAATTAATGAGATACGCGATAAGGTCGCAGCATGCATAGAAAGATACAAACAACGAATCCAAGCAGCCTTTAACAAAAAGGGAAAATGAAGATACTTCCAGGTCGGCGACCTCGTCTGGAAGCGTGCTGACTCAATCTACACCACAAAGAAGATGGATCCAAACTGGATAGGACCATTCAAGGTTATCAATGTACTACAAGGGGGAGCATACGTGCTCAAAAATAAAGAAAAGCTTTACCGAGAACTGGAATATCTGCCACTTGTAGAAGTATTATACCTAGCTCTCCGGACGATGGGCTTGTACTTTTACACTTCTGTCTCTACTTACTTTCATCATGGGCCGATGCTCCTTTAGGTCGGCGATGGACTCGTACTCTTGTCGCATTTTTCACGCATTATTGGCTGATACTTATCAGTGATGAATAAAGGATTTGTAATGGCACTTTATGAATCTTGAAGATTTTTATCTATATGGTTAAGTCCTGATGCTCTTATCAGGTCGGTGATGGGATTTATGGGTATATCAGTGGATGTTTTATGTGAAGGACATTTTTGATTTACATGTTCTCGCATATCCTTGAATATGTTTGGTTTGCATATTTTAAGATGTTTTGAGGGGAGACATGTTTGACTTACATGTCTTCTCTCAAATGTTATGTTTGATTTTCATGCTATTGATTTGGTCTTTGTTTTGCCCAGAAAATATGAGATCTGACGTCACTTGCTTCCTTATCCTTAACTTGACCTGTTCAACACAACTGCATTAGAAAGGAACACCGAAGGAATTCCGATGGAATCCTCTCCGATGATTAAGTCAGTAAGCGTTTGATATCAGAATATAGAAAGTGAATAACTAGAGTTTCATACCTATACTAATCCCGGGTTCATGATATTTATAGTAATGTCTAGGTGGGGACCTTTCTGAGATCCCAAAAATAGAAACACACCCGTGAATCTCGGGCCGTTATTTAAGACGATCTGATCAGGCCATCCTCCTCTCGGCGAACAGAGCTCAGTCTCAGTCATTCGATTTCTTCACTTTCTTGACCTGATCATGATGGAACCTTGCTTAGGGATCGAGGTCAGGTCAGGATGAATCTTGCCCAACTATGAGTTCAGCTCGTTCTATCTTCTTTTCCTTCATGGGTAAGACTAAAAGTTCAGCTCATCTCGATATGTCCTTCCTGAGCTATTCTCTAGGGATCCTAATCTCCTCAAGTCAAGTATTTTTAGGTTGTACCAATCAGTCCTGCCCCCTGAATGGTTAGATGAGGGATATCACCTCGGTTCTCGCTCTATCGATTGGTATTCCCAACCTGTCTTTTTGTACACTATTCCAGACACGCATAATGCCCATATCCTGCCAAATCCTCTTCTTTTCAAAAAAATACTTTCCAAAGTATATCTTTTCCTTTTGTTCTGTTACTTTACCAATTTCTTCTAACATTTTGCATTCCCTCCTGTCAAGCAAACTCATCTTCTTCCTAATTTGAAGTTTTCTCCACCTTCAAACCAGGTACTCTTTCCAATCTTCTTCTAGTTCTTTCGATTATGTCTTCTTGTTCTTCTTCTTCTCCATCTCCATATGTTTACATCTTCTTCGGCAACACTATCACTGTCTCTCTCCAATGAACGGAATACCCCCATCAAGGGCGGTTCTGATAATATTGTTTCAACAATCAGTGATCGGACTCTGGCCGGCCTAAGCACTAAATTCCAGATCTCCGATGAGTTTTTACTTGTGAATCCTGACGACGGGGAGAGGGCGTCTAAGCCGCCGGCCTATCATCTGACATTTTTTGTCGATCAATTCCAGGCGGGGCTATGCTTTCCCGTCAACCCCTTTGTATTGGCTGTAGCTCAGATGTACCGAATCCCGGTACATCAATTTGTCCCCAATTCTTTTAGGATAATTATAGGTTTTAACTTGGCAGTACAATTTTTTGGGCTTGTTCCCACAACCCAACTATTTTATTCCTTGTTTCAGGCCAAGAGTTCATCTTCTGGCTTCTTTTATCAATCAGCCCACGCCGGCGTAACAAAATAGCCGAATAAATATAATAGAGATAGGAAGGATCAATGGCGCCTCCGACGTCGGGGTTGGAGGTTTGCTTCCTCGTCCTCTTCCTCTTCCTCGTCATCAATGAAATCCTTATCTTCATCGTCCTCGTTCTGGGCCATGCGGTTCTCGATTAGCAAAAGGCGTCTATGGAGGGCGCAGTGGGCTCGGTCGGCTCTTGCTTGCCTCGTGTTGAGTCGATCAAAATGCTCAAATACTTGGCGTTGAAACTCGTGCCAATCCGCGTTGGGACCCAGGCCAGTGCTCGGGCCCACATAAGGCGATAAAGCTCCATGGCTCGTGCTCGCATGAAACGGGGCCCTCGAACTAGTGTTCGGAGCGTCGTCGGCATCGACACCCTCGTTGTGCCGCCTATCGTACTCGTCCTCCTCCCGTTCTTGCTCTTGGTGGCGCGGGCGTTAGGGGTTCGTCGGTATCTTTGGCAATTTCCACCCCAACACCATCGGCTCAATTCTAGTCATCCCGGCTGCCTCTGGGTCGAATCCAAAATGTCGGGCGATCATGGTGATCATGGGCCCCATTTTGACCCGGGCTATACTTTCGCCCCTCGTCTTTGTAATCGCATGAATCTCGGCCCGGATGAAAGGAAAAAATGGAAGTCGACGCCCAGTTTCCAAGCTCCAAAGCACGTAAACCTCGTCGAGTGTGAGGTTGGAGCTCTCGTGCTTGCCCATGACGACGTGGGCAAAGAACTTGTAGACATTCAAAAGGGCAAGGTCGGTAATGGCCGAGGCTTGATAACGAGAAGTTCCTCGTCCACCCATGATCAAAGCCCAAAATTGTGTCGGGGCAAACTCTCTTGGCCGGTCGTCCCATAAATCTTGACAATTGAAATCGAGGACCGCTTGGAGCGTTTCCCATGTGATCATATGCACCCTCCCTCCGAAACGAACTCGGAACTCCGAGACATCACGGGAATCGTATGTGGTAAAGAATTCGAGCATCAACTCCTTGTAGGCCGGTGCTCGAAGGGAGGCGAAGTATCTAGCTCCCAACACGTCCATTAGGGCGAGCACCCGGGACCCGACCCCTTGGTAATACCCACTCGCTACCCACTCGTCAAGGCGATCGAGCGATACAAAATGTGGAACGGCAAAGTTCCTTTGAAATAGATTTTCGAAAAGCTCACCCTCGTACGTAGAATAAATGGGAAACGGGGCGGAGTAATTGGCGGCGAGGTCGGGAAACTGGGGGTAATCCGCCATGGAATTGGTGAGAAGGAACGAAATGTGTGGTCTAAGAACTTCGAGGATCAATATTAATGCTCAAAATGGAAGAAACGGGGGAAAATTAAAAAGAGAAATTCATTGAGGCATTTCCTCGAACACTTGGTGGGCTCAGTTTTTTAATATGGAAATTCGAAGAATTAGAACTCAAATACCCCCCAAATCACAACCAACCAACCAACAATGATTCCAAGGAGTAAGTTCTAACGAAGTACATCGAAGAAACGGCTCGAATTAGGAGTTTAGAGTCGAAGAGCAAGAATTTCCCCCAAATTGCTTGTGTTTGAAGATGGAAGATGAAATAAGAAATCCCACGTAAAACTCGGTTGATCGACTCCTCACTCTTTGTTTTTTTTGTTTTCGTTGTTATTATATTTTTTTTCTTTTTTTTTAGCGTTTCTCTCCCCATTTTTTTTGGCAGTCGGCTGGGGTGGAAGAAGGGGTCGGCCGACTGGTTTTATAGACTTTCTTCCAAGTCTGCGTCAGTGGAGCAGTCGATCGACTGGTCAGTCGATCAACTGTGGGTCAGTCGATTGACAGCTCTTCAGAGAGGTCCGAAAGTTTCTGTCCGCCAGTCGATCCGGGGAGTCTCAGTCAATTTTTGCAGTCGATCGCCTGCTCTGTCGAATCGACTGGAAGCTGTCGAATCGACTGCTCTTCAGAGAGCCGTTTTTCGGTCCGCGTGGCTCCCAAATTGCACCTACACCAACAAGAACATAAGAAAACGCAAAGCAAAGGAGGAAATATGCATATGATTTCAAGAAGAAAGAAGAAAAATGAAGATAATAATAAAAATGAAAAATAATAAAAAAGATAAGAAAGAGATAGAAAATTCATGGGTTGCCTCCCATGTAGCGCTTGTTTAACGTCTCTAGCTCGACGTTTCCCTTGAGAATCATGCGATGGATGAGACAGGAGGATCCACCAAAGCTACCACCTCCTTGCCGGGGGGAAAAAGGAAACCATGTCGGTAGGGCTTGACTCGGTGGCCGTTTACTTGAAACTTCTATTGAGTCTTTCGGTCGATCAAAGTCACCGCCCCACTTGTATTGACGAACTCAATAGTGTAGGGTCCCATCCATTTTGATCTTAACTTGCCGGGGTGGAGAGCTAAGCGGGAATTATACAATAAAATGGGCATCCCAACTTCAAGTTCCTTCGGAATTATCCTCTCGTCATGAATTCGTTTCGTCCTTTCTTTATAAATACGAGCATTGTCATATTGTCTATCCCGAAGTTCGTCCAACTCTTCCATTTGAAACATCCGTTCAAGACCGGCTTTCTTTAAATCCAAGTTAACGGCTCTCATTGCCAGAAACGCCTTATGTTCTATCTCAACGGGCAAGTGACATGTCTTCCCAAAGGCCAAAGTATAGGGGCTCGGGCCTAGAACCGTCTTATAAGCCGTCTGAAGGGCCCATAATGCATCGTTTAACTTTCTTGACCAATCTTTCCGGTTAGGTTGCACCGTCTTTTCTAACACGCTCTTAACTTGTTTGTAGCTTATCTTGACTTGCCCCGAAGTTTGGGGGTGATACGGCGTAGCAATCTTGTGCTTGATCCCGTAGATCCTCATAAGTTTCTCAAAAAGCTTGTTGCAAAAGTGGCTACCACCATCACTTATTATAACTCCCGGGAAGCCAAAACGAGCACAAATGTTCTCTTTCACGAACTTGACGACAACCTCGGAGTTATTCTTTCTTGTGGCGATGGCCTCGACCCATTTATAAACGTAATCAACCCCTACAAGGATGTACTCAAAACCATCAATCAACTTTGAAAACGGGCCCATGAAGTCAACTCCCCAAACCTCGAAGATTTCAACCACCAAATTTCCCACCAAGGGCATTTCGTTCCTCTTCGAGATGCTTCCCGTTCGTTGATATTTATCGCAAGTTTGAACGTGGACTTAAGCATCATAATGGATAGACGGCCAATAGAAACCCGAACTCAAGATTTTAAGTGCCATTTTCCTTCCCCCAAAGTGCCCTCCGGCTTCATGGTCATGACAAAAGGTTAGTAGAGCTTTTATCTCATTCTCCGGCACACATCTCCTAATCATTCCATCCTTCCCCACTTTGTACATGAAGGGGTCATCCCAATAAAAGCTTTGGCACTTATCTAGGAAGTGTTTCTTCTCTTGCCAATTCATATCCGGCCGGAGTTCTCCATTTGCTAAATAATTCGCATAGTCGGCATACCAAGGGGCTTGGGCCACTTCTAATTAGTTTTCATGTGGCAAGTTTTCGCCAATTGCCAACCTTTCTCCTCCCTCCATGACCAACCTCGTGAGGTGATCGGCTACCGCATTTTCGCACCCCTTTCGATCCTTGATCTCAATATCGAATTCTTGTAGCAATAGGATCCATCGAATGAGGCGGGTTTTTTTTTGAGGTTTAGAAAATAAATAACGTAACGCGGCATGATCGCTATGCACCACGACCCGTGAACCAACAATATAAGCTCAAAACTTCTCCAAAGCAAAGATCACGGCTAGTAGCTCCCTCTCGGTTGTCGTATAGTTCTTTTGGGCATCGTTGAGCATCAAACTCGCATAACCACCCGCAATAACTTATCTACACGTTGTCCAAGCACGGCCCCCACCGCTTCACTCAAAGCGTCACACATGATCTCAAAGGGCAAGCTCCAATCGGGGGCCACGACGATGGGGGCGGACACTAAACTCCTTTTGATGGACAAGAAGGCCTCCTCACAATCCCCATCAAAATCGAAAGGCATGTCATTACTTAGTAAACGGCACAAAGGGCGGGCAATTTTAGAGAAATCCTTTATAAAACGACGATAGAACCCGGCGTGCCCAAGAAAGCTTCTTACATCCTTCACGTTGAGGGGAAGAGGTAACTTTTCGATCACTTCCACTTTTGCTTTGTCCACCTCAATACCCCTTCCCAAAATTATGTGCCCTAGCACCAAGCCACTCCGAACCATGAAATGGCTCTTCTCCCAACTTAAGATCAAGCTCGTCTCCTCACACCGGGATAGCACCTCCTCAAGATTCTTTAAGCACTCATCAAATGAGTCTCCATAAATGGAGAAGTCATCCATGAAGACCTCAAGGTACTTGTTGATCATGTCGGAGAATATGGAAAGCATACATCGTTGGAACGTCCACGGGGCATTACATAGCCCAAATGGCATCCGTCGGAAGGCAATAGTCCCAAACGGGCAAGTGAACGTCGTTTTAACTTGGTCCTCGGGGGCGATGGCAATTTGGTAATATCCTAATAATCCGTCCAAAAAGCAATAAGAGTGGTGGCCGGCAAGCTTGTCGAGCATTTGATCGATGAATGGGAGGGGGAAATGATCCTTCTTCGTAGCCGCATTCAATTTTAGAAAATCGATACACATTCTCCACCCCGTCGTAGCTCGTGTAGCCAACAACTCTCCCATATCATTCTCCACAACGGTTATGCCGCTCTTCTTTGGGACCATATGAACGGGGATTACCCATTCACTCTCGGCTATAGCAAATATCAAGCCCTCATCCAACAACTTAAGGATTTCGGCCTTCACAATTTCTTTAAGGTTCGGATTCAAACGCCTTTGGAATTCTCGAGATGGTTTGGCATCATCCTCCAAAACAATCCTATGCATACAAGTTGATGGGCTAATTCCTTTAATATCGCCAAGACTCCACCCAATGGCACCCTTATGAGCTTTAAGCACCTCGATCAACCTCGCTTCTTCTTCTTCACTCAAGTGGGCAAAAATGATCACCGACTTGCTCTCTTCCTTTTCTAAAAAGACATATTTGAGGTGAGATGGGAGAGGCTTTAGCTCGGGCTTGTGCCTACTCTCAACCTCGTCGTTGGATAGCTCAAACAAATCCACTACTTCATCAAATTTTGTACTCGGCTCAACAACTCGTTTCCCATCAACAACCTCCACCTCCCCTCTCAAGAACTCGTCGTTGCCCTCAACGACATGAACACAAGCACTCTCATAGAAGTTGGTTGCATCGAGAAGAGCACACGAGTTAGCACGAACAATAAAGGTTTCATCATCTATCAAAGCAACTTGATCATCTTTCGGCTCCACCATCTCAACGTACTCATCCGCCAAAAAGACTTGCTCGACCAATTCTTGTAACTCGTCAACAAGAAGTCAATCCGCATGATAAATACTTGAAGGAATCGATGGCAAGTTGGTCATCGAGAATGTGACCGATTCACCCGTAACGGACAATGTGAGATTCTTCTTTCCAACATCGATTAAGCATTGTGTTGTGGCCATAAAGAGACGACCAAGCAAAATGGTATGCTTGGGGCCATCATTGGAAACCAAACCAACATCTAAGATAACAGAATCCACCGGCACCACAAGACCCCAACTTTGATGAGCACATCCTTAACAACCCCCTTCGGATAACGGATGGAACGATCGGCCAATTGCAAACAAATCCTAGTCTCTTGCAAGGGTGCCAACTCCAATTGCTCATAAATCGAAGATGGCATCAAATTTATACCCGCCCCGGAATCAAGCATACTGCTCGTGACTTTCCCATTTCCGAGCATGACATCGATACAAAAAGAGCCGGGGTCTGCCATTTTGAGAGCCAAAATCGAAGGATCACAAACCACACTTGCTTCCTTAGATAGCACAACCTTCTCATTTGTCGTAGTGAAAAGCTTTTTCGATGAGAGTTCCTTGAAAAATTTAGAATAGGCGGGCATATCGCGGATGGCATCCAATAACGGAAGAGTGATATTAACATTGGACAAGGTGTTGTAGAGCCTTTGGAATTGCTCATCTTTCTTCGCGTTAGGGAGCCGAGAGGGAAAAGGCGTGGGACCCTTTGGGATTGGGGGCTTATAAGCATTAGACGATTTATGCAAGCCATCGAAAACCTCTTTAGATGGTGAGGGGTTCACGGGGGTGGAATCGGAAGAAGAGACGATCGGTGGGCTAGGAACGTTTTCAACCTCAGCCGGTAGATCGACCTTATTATCAATGACCCGACCACTTCGAAGGAAAGTGATCGCATGGGCATGGGACGGTTGGCTCGGTAACTTCCCTTTCTCATTGGCTAGTTTGAGCAAATTAATTTCGGTAGCCATTTGTCCAACTTTTGTATTCAACCCGCTATTCGAGGCCTCTATAGCGGTTAACCGGTCTTCAAAGGAAGACATCGTGGTGGAAATGGATTGCAATTGTTGCATGATCATGGCAATGTTTTGATCGGTAGCCGGTGGTGGAGTATTTATCGGAGGAGACGGACGAGATGGACCCACATGAGGGGGGGACTCCCGATTGGGCATTAGCATAGCCAAAATTCGGGTGCATGCGGGTACTCGGATGATAAGGAGGATTGTGAGTAGGCGGCCGAGCATAGAAAGGCTTAGAAACACCATTACCCGATTGGTAACCTTGGACTCCACAAACTTCCTCCGACGGGGGCACCGGCATATAAAATGAGGGATTTGATGGACAAGCAAGTGCCTCATGCCCAACCGTTCCACAAGACAAACAAGGAGGCTCCGGGTTGGGGCAAGATAACTTCGCAATTTGAGTCTCCAACGCCGCAGTTTTCCTATCGGTGTCAAGTTTCTTGGAAGAGGATGACTCCATCACCTCGTTAGCACTTGAATATAAAGCACGGGAAGATTTTTGGAAGTCTCGGCCAAATCGCGGAAAACTCGGTGAAGTGCTTGAGGGAATGAATCGTCATGTTTCCACCCGCTCTCGTATCTACCATGTATTGATATTGCGGGTCCAACGCTTCATAGAAAGTTTGAACCAAAAGATTCTTCGGAAACGACAATGAGGACAACTCTCTACAAGATCCTTGAAACGAAACCAAGCAGAGTGAAATGGCTCGTTCTTCATTTGCTTGAAAGACATAATCTTAACTCGTACATCGTTCGTCCTTTCCATGGAATAGTAATTGTCGAAGAAGACTTTCGAAAGTGTATCCCATGTACGAATGGAGTTAGGGGGGAGACCAATGAACCATGTTAAAGCCTTATCTTGGAGAGCATACGAAAAGCAACGTAGTTTAAGATGATCCAAGATCATCATGTTTGGGCGGTGAAAACTCGAAACATGCCATTGAAATTGCATTATAAATTGGAGAGGATCCTCCTTAGCAAACCCGTGGAAAATCGGGAGGTGGGCGAAATCAAGGGAACGGATATCAATGGCCATAACCTCGGGGGGAAGATAGATACAAGATGAAATATTAGCCCCCACGAAGGCTTGACTCACCTCCTTCATCGTACGAACGGTTGGGAGAAGCGGAGCACTCAGATCATAACCACCAAACGAAGCATACTCCTCATCCATGTCATCGTCAAACTCAAGACCGGTATCACCAAAACCTAGACCATAATCATGCCCATACGGATTCACTCTCGGATTTGGAGTCGGTTTATGCACGGGGGGAACACCAAACGGGCCTCGGTTCGGGCTCGACATTTTCGAAACGTGGGGAGGGGCTCTATAACCATGCGGACCGGGATTCGGGGCACCAAACTCGTCGAATGAGCCATTATACCCGACATGGTTTTCACCATGCCCTCCCATGTCGGGTCGTTCAAAGCCTTGAGAGCCCGGGGTAACGTGGTTTGCACCATGCCCTCCCACGTTACCCATTCCATCCGAACCACCACCATTCCCAACATGGTTTGCACCATGCCCTCCCATGTTGGGAACAAAACCTCCGCCGAAAGAGTTGGGAAACGAAGTCATACCTTGGGGTCAAACCGAGGCGTGCTCATGAGTGGTAAAACCACTCCCATGAAATCCAAGCGATTGCTCGGGAGGCGGCGTGTGAATGGGAATGGAAGGCCCGGCCATGGAACTCGGAACGGGCTCTTCATGAATTCCGGGCTCGGTCGAGGTAGAACCTTGAGGATCGACCCGGGGGGATTTCCCGTGAGGGTCGAGAAATGGGCCCGAGTAAGGAAGATTATCCGTCATAGTAAAATCAAGAAGCGAAGAATGTCGAAGACGTTGTAATCATTCGGGGTTAGAAGTATAAGGAAATAATTCTTGTCAAAGCGAACGACGACCTTGCATACACTCAAAAAGATCGTCAAATACAAAGAGAAGCTAAAAACACAAAGAAACAACAATTGAATTGAAGGCCTTAACCAAGTCGTGTCGCAACGGCGTCATTTTGTTAGAAGAGTTTTATATTAAATCCCCGGCAACGGCGCCATTTTGAAGTTATAATTCTTGTGGTGTTGAAATAAATCAACGAGTTCATGGCTCGGTATTATCGGACTTCAATCCATTTGCAAGTTTCAACGCGTTTCAAGCTCAAGAGATTGGAGAAAACCAGAAATAAAATAATTAAAAATATCAAACTAAACTAGAAATTAAAATGACAAGTTGGTCGGATGCCTCGGTCGTATGCCTTAATTGAAAATGTAAAGCAATAAAGAAAGAAAGCAAGAGAATGCAAAGTTTCACCATGTACTACCATGCATGCACAAGGTACAACCATGCATGAAAACTCAAATAATTCAAATTGGCAAAAATTGAAAACACCAAAGTGAAGAGCAATAAAAGTTGACGTAAAAGTTCAAATCTTTCGGAAAAATAAGAGAAACGAAGAAGAGATCTAGGATTCAATTTAAAGCTATGCATGGAAATTTAATTCAAAATAAAGCATAAGTAAAACTCAAAGTCATGATGATCCAAGACCCGATCTACAATCTAGATGTGTCACTCATCTATAATTCATAGCCAAATCACAAGTTTCATCATGGAATCAAGTAGTTAAGGCAAAAAGCATAATTGAAGAACAAGCATGGAAATGAAGAACAAAGCTTGAAATTAAAAGGAAAGCTTACTAAAATTAAATGGAGAATCCAAAGCTTGAATTACAATGAAGGTGTTAATCCAAAGGAGTATTTGGATTCATCTTGAGCTTACAAACCAAAGGAATGCTTGAAGATCAAATCTAAAACCTAAGAGAGAGAAAGTAGATCTAGAGAAAAATTAAGAGAAAATTAATCCCAAGGCTCATGCAAGAGTTGGGGAGTGAGTGGATGGTCTTCATATGTCAAGTAGAGGATTTTTATAGTGATTAGCAGGGGGCAAGCTCGTCAAAACGCTTTAAGTCCCGAACACCCAGTCGATCGACTGAGGACCAGTCGATCGACAGCTCAGTCGATTGACTAAGGGCAGTCGATCGACTGCTCTTCAGAGAGCATCACAACTCTCTGTCGATCAGTCGATTCTTGATGGTTGCAGTCAATTTCCTCAGGGGCGGTCGATCGATAGCTCAGTCGATCGACTAGAGGCCAGTCGATCGACTGCCTCGCCAAATTGCAGCCCTTTCTGATGGTCAGTCGATCCTCCAGTCGATCTCGTGGATGGCAGTCGATCGACTGCGGGTTCTATGGGTAATCGCTCGGGCAGTCGTCCGGGCAGTCGGCCAGGCTCGATTTTCCTCTTTTCGGCACGGTTTCTTGAGTTCCGACGCCTCGACTCGCTCCGTAACAACATTTAGCGTTGTTCTAATACCTCGTGCCACCTACACATACGAATTTAGATTCGAGACCCATGGATTGTCTTCAATAAATGAATATAACAAACTTCAATACTAAAAACGGAGAAATGACCGAAAACCTAACGAGAATGACTCAAAATGACTAAAAACAAAGCTAAACTCTAATTATAAAAACTAAGAAAAACACAGCAATTACATGCAAAACAGCAACCCTTCCTCCAATAAAGCCTGGAGGAAGAAGTTCTTTTTTGTCCATTGGTCAGGTAACTGGGCTTTTCCCTTGTATCTATTAGTAGCCTCCCTCCTTAGGCCTTTTCCAGAGGAGAACGACCTCCTCACCTATCTTCACTTTAAACAAAAATATTTTCCACCTGACCAAACTCCTTCTCCCCTTTATCCTGGACTTCTTCAACTCCCGAGAGGAGACATGCCCCTTGTCTCATGAGATCGGTATATGGAAAGAGCTGTATAGCTCTGCTCCTTTTTTCTCCCACCTGACTTATCTATTTTAGATTTTGTTCGGTATTCCTACTAATTTCCTTGTAATTTTTTTTGTAGCCACGATGATGAGGAAAATGTTAGCTGCTCGCCAGCAACAAGCCCCTGTACCTGCAGAGAAGGCATTTCTGGAAGAGGGGGCTGGATCTGGGAGCCAGCCAGATCTGGAGAGATGGCCATACCTGAAGGGTCATCCCAACCCGATGTGGACCTAACAGTCCAGCTTGACTCGAGAGATGAGCAAGCACAGCTTACCCTCAAGTGGGCCCGGTCCGGGAAAGGTATCGCCCCTCCAGGTCCCAAAGTGGTCAACCCTAATCTAACATTGTTCACCCACATGTCTGTCCTAAACTGTCCTGGGGAAGTGGCGGTCCAGTTATTCAGGGGCAGTGTCCCGCCTCTGATCGCCGCACTCTGGAAAAGTGGTCCGATCCAGAGTTGGTTGAATCCTTATGCCAAGATGAAGCCTGGGTAACTTCCTCTTTCTCTTCCTCTCTTCTCTCCCCCCTTTTTTTTAACTCCCTATTTTCACTAGGCTACTGCAAAGAGATCTATCCTAGTTGCTCGGGCCAGGGGTGCCTTGATGAATGCCGATCTAGTCAAGGAACATGCCCTTCTCAAGGAACGGGAGAAGAGGTTGATGAGCCCCTGCAAGGATAGAGGAACTGAGCCGAAGAAGCTCAAGGCTGAGCTACAGGTTGCTCGGGAGGGAGAAAAATAAGCGCGAGCTGAGGCACTGATTCAAGTCGATGAAGATTCAAGATCTACGTCGAAGATTCCAGATCTGAAGCACCAAGATGAAGACGTTCGTTCAACCTCCGATTTCTCGACCAAGATCAACCATCGATAGTCCGAATTCACAGTAATCTTTCAGCACCTTTAGTTATTTAATAAGTTCTCTAAACTCTAGTTATTCTTAGTTAATTCTAGATAATTTAGGTTTAATTATTTCGCTTGAGTTTTTAGTTTTATTTATTTATTTCGAATCGTTTGAACCGTTGAATCGATGAAGCTTTAAACTTTAAAATTCGTTTTTAATATTAATTAGTTGTTGTATTTTATTTTCGTTCATGCTTGGTGATGAGATTGTTTATGCTTATTTTAATTATTTCTTATATTAGGATAATTAATTGATAATTTAATTCATGTTATGCAATTGCTTGGGAATTTTAGAATTAATTTTGTTCTTGAGAATTCATATGCTCGATAGTCGTAGTAGTAGTTCAATCCATGTTAGTTTATTATAGTTGGTTAATTAGTTTAGTTTAATTAGTTTAAGATAATTAGTTATTGCTTTTCAATCTCGTAGTTATAATTTTAAAACCTAAATTTATACAAGTTCTCGTGTTAAACATTGTGATTAAACAAACATTAGAAATTCCGAACATCAGTCCTTGAGAGACGACTTGAGTTAAACTTGTCAACCTATACGCGATTCTATTCTCATGCGGGCGAGCTATTAAATTTCTGATAATTATTTACAAAGTAGGCACACACAAAAGCTCGAATCACCTGTCCTTCCTAAGCTATTCTCTGGGGCTCCTAATCTCCTCAGGTCAGGTATAGTTAGGTCGTACCAGTCTTATGTGTTTTGTTTGGTCTTATGTGCTCTGTTGGTCTTATGTGCTTTGTGTGAACTTATGTGCTTTAGTTGGTCTTACGAGGAAAAATGTTTGATTTTCACGTTTTCACGTATTCTTGAGTATGTTTGACTTACATGTTCTATGATGTTTTGGAAGGGAATCCTATTTGATTTACATATTTTCCTTCAAATACAAACATATTTGATTTACATGTTAATCGTAAAATTTTAGATTATGTTTGATTTACAGACTTCTTGCGATCTTTATGCATGTGAATTTGGTTGTGTGTAAAGCAGGTTTATACTGTACCATGGGGAAGCTAGCATTATTAATTTTCGGCCATATTACAGTAACTCGGGGGGACTAAGTAAAGTCTTGGTTGTCTCATTATGTTTATGTTATCATGGAATATGTGGCGCACAACATAAAAGGAGAATTCTATGATACAACCAGGTCATAGAAAAACAAGTAAATAAGTTAGTTCATACATGGAAACTCAAGTATTGCAGTACAAAAATAGCTCAGGAATCATGAGGGATTGCAGTCAGTCAAAAACTCATCCACATGGGCTTCTAGCTTGGCGCCAAGTCTAGCCTTCAAGATGGCATCACCCTTGTAGGGGATCCACCACTTAGACGTTACGACTTGGTTTTTATCACATTTCCATAAAGAGAAGGGAGGGATCTTGACGTTCATGGCTTTCACATTTGGTTCGAACTGGACATTGGTTGCAGCGAGCTGAGCCTTGATGCACTGCACAACAAAGTTGAGCCATTCTTGAGCTCCTCTCCCCATTTTACCCAAGTAGTGTGTTGTATGCCGGTACATGTTCATTAGCTCGATCCTATATGAGTCTGTGAACTTCTTGCCCACTTCGCTCTTTAGAAACGTACGGCGACCTTCAATCAACCCCTCCTCTTGGCCCTCAACTTTTCCTTCTGCAACCCTCTGTTGCTGAGCTAGGTTGGCTACTTCATACACCTGCCTCTCCTTCTCTCGCAATAGCTCTTTTACCTTCCTTAGCTGATCTTCTAGAGTCTCCAGCTGACCCTTGTCAATGTGTAGATCCTCTTCCCGGGTTGTCAAATGACGGCAAGCTTCATCCAGCTCTCCTTGAGTCAAGGACAGCTGTTGGGTTTGCTTTTCTATTTGAGCTGTCAACTCGTCGTAGGTTTTCTTCAGTTCTTCATCCGAGGCCGCGAATAGTAGGTTCCTTAGAGAGATATTGATATGATATTATATGTGATGAGATTTGAAAAACATAACGTACCTGAGACAACATCCGCTTCTTGAGTAGGGATTTGATCTGGTTGGCATTGTTACATTGCACGAGACCTTTTTCCAGGTACGGGGAACTCGACCTAGAAGCCTTCTGAAGGCGTCGGCGTTTAGGTACTGGAGGTGTTTACCGCAAAGGAGTTCGCTCGCTAGCCACTCGTTTCCCTTCACCTTTATTCAAAACACCACGGAGTGGCATTCACTCTTCAAGGTCAGCTAGCTCCTCCTGTCCATCTCTCGCAGCTATGGCGAGCTCTAACTCTTAGTCTACATCAAAAATAGGAGGTCGCGTAGCTGACGTCACTGCCAGACTTGGATCGGAATGGATGGTGACTCCTCCCTCTGAGCTGGATGATAGGCAGCTAGCAATGATATCATCTGCACAAAGAAATAGATATATGTTAGTCAATTCTGGTATGAAGTTGTATTTAAAGGAATTGGGATATCTTAAGGAACCTACTAAATTCAGATCTGGTTAAGTCCGTAGGTCGTTGGCTAAGACCTACAAACCTGAAATGCTCTCCGAACATGTGAGCCTCATTACATTATAAGATTTTTTGCTCCAATTGTTAAGGAGGTCGGAATAATGTTGGTAAAGTCTGGGTTGATTCTTTATACAAGGTATTGTGTCTTACTCGGGAGTCATTTGTTGCCACTCAGTACGGAATGTCCAGGCGATGGTATTATGGAGGAAGAGATATTTGACTCGCCATTCATGCACTTTGGATGACGGGCTCACTAAAAAATGTCTCTTGTGGCGTGAAGAAGGATAAAAGGAACCTTTTTGGTTCTTTATTTGAAAACAAAAATGGAGAAAAACTACGTCCAGCTCTACGTTACGATATCTACACAAAATTATATACCCATCTATAAATCTGATGGAGTTAGGGTTCATCTGCAGAAGGGCGACCTTGTAATTCTCTATTTTGGCGACCATAAACCAATGAATGGGGAACCTGAAGCCCGCCTTCAAGTGTTCTTCAAAGAGTAATATGTGGTTTAAAGGGGGATGTTCTGGGTCAGTTTGGAGGATAGTGGGAAAAACCAGTTTGGCAGTCACTGGAAGGTTAAGAACTTTGATAAACTCTTCAAGATTTCTCCGGTCAGGGAGTACCCAATGGTTCTGTGCGGCTATTCTGGTAGCTCACGGAAGTGAAAACAGGTTAGCGTGTGCTGACGGGGGTACTATAGTCACGAGGTTAGGAATGAAAAAGTCGGGTTGAGAAGCGGAAGGCATTTTTAGTTGTGGTATTGAAGTTGTGATTTTTTTATGGTGTTGAAATAAATCAACGGGTTCATGGCTTGGTGTTATCGGACTTCAATCCATTTGCAAGTTTCAATGCGTTTTGAGCTCAAGAGATAAGAGAAAACCGAAAATAATGCAATTAAAAATATCAAACTAAACTAGAAATTGAAATGACAAGTTGGTCGGATGCCTCGGTCGTATGCCTTAATTTAAAATGCAAAGCAATAAAGAAAGAAAGCAAGAGAATGCAAAGTTTCACCATGTACTACCATGCATGCACAAGGTACAACCATGCATGAAAACTCAAATAATGCAAATTGATAAAAATTGAAAGCACCAAAGTAAAGAGCAATAAAATTTGACGTAAAATTTCAAATCTTTCGGAAAAATAACGAGAAACGAAGAGTAGATCTAAGATTCAATTTGAAACTATGCATGGAAATTTAATTCAAAATAAAGCATAAGTAAAACTCAAAGTCATGATGATCAAGGACCTGATCTATGATCTAAGTGTGTCACTCAACTAGAATCCATAATCAATTCACAAGTTTCATCATGAAATCAAGTAGCTAAGATAAAAAGCATAATTGAAAAACAAGCATGGAAATGAAGAACAAAACTTGAAATTAAAAGGAGAGCTTACTAAAATTAAATGGAGAATCCAAAGCTTGAATTACAATGAAGGTTCTAATCCAAAGGAGTATTTGGATTCATCTTGAGCTTACAAACCCAAGGAATGCTTGAGGATCAAATCTAAAACCTAAGAGAGAGAAAGTAGATCTAGAGAGAAATTAAGAGAAAATTCATCCCAAGACTCATACAAGAGTTGGGGAGTGAGTGGATGGTCTTCATAAGTCAAGTGGAGGGTTTTTATAGTCATTAGCAAGGGGCAGGATCGTCAAAATGCTTTAAGTCCCGGACACCCAGTCGATCGACTGAGGACCAGTCGATCGACAACTCAGTCGATCGACTAAGGGCAGTCAATCGATTGCTCTTCAAAGAGCATCTCAACTCTCTGTCGATCAGTCGATTCTTGATGGTTGCAGTCGATTTCCTCAGGGGCGGTCGATCGATAGCTCAATCGATCGACTAGATGCCAGTCGATCGACTGCCTCGCCAAATTGCAGCCCCTTTCTGATGGTCAATCGATCTCCTGGATGGCAGTCGATTGACTACGGGTTATCTGGGCAGTCGCTCGGGCAGTCGTCCAGGCTCGATTTTCCTCTTCTCGGCACGGTTTCTTGAGTTCCGACGCCTCGACTCGCTCCGTAACAACATTTAGCATTGGTCTAATACCTCGTGCCACCTACACATACGAATTTAGATTCAAAACCCGTGGATTGTCTTCAATAAACGCATATAACAAACTTCAATACTGAAAACGGAGAAATGACCAAAAACCTAACGAGAATGACTCAAAACGACTAAAAACAAAGCTAAACTCTAATTATAGAAACTAAGAAAAACACAACA
>BMAC01000962.1:202327-214450 GCA_014905375.1 Phtheirospermum japonicum | reverse complement strand
TTTTTCAATTTTTTTGGATTTTTGAATTTTTGAATGTTTTTGGATTTTTCAATAAAAGAAAGAAAGAAAGAAAGAAATGGAAAGAACTTGGGTTACCTCCCAAGAAGCGCTTGTTTTATGTCATTAGCTCGACGTACTCCCCTTTGATTAAGTAGGAATTATAGCGGGAGGATCAACCAAAGCTACCACCTCCTCGTCGGGTGGCAAGAGGAAGCCATGGCGATAGGGTTTAACTCGGTGCCCGTTTACTTAGAAACGATCTTGAGTCGCGGGGTCGACCAACGTGACCGCTCCACTCGAATTAACAAACTCGATGGTGTAAGGACCCGTCCTTGTAGTTCCGGGACGGAGTGCTAAGCGGGAATTGTAGAGTAAAACCGGCACCCCAACTTCAAGTTTCCTTGGGACTAACCTCTCATCATGAATTTTCTTTGTTCTTTCTTTACAAAGACTAGCATTATCATATTGAATATCCCGAAACTCATCAAGCTCCTCTAATTGCAATATTCTCTCAAGGCCGGCCTCCTTCAAATCTATTCTCACGACTCTCATTGCGGAAAACTCATCAATTGGCTCAACGACTTGTTTCTCATCAACAAGCCCCACCTCCCTCTTCGAAAACGTGTCGTTGACCTCAACGACACATAAGCAAGCATTCCCAAAAAGACTCGCCTCAATACACGATTCGGAGCCATGCCCATAAGCTCCATTATCCTTAAAATCACCGCTAATACCATCCTCCGGCTCGATTATCCTATCTTAATCATCCGCCAAGAAAATGTGCTCACGCGATTCTTGAATATCATCAACGAGAAGACAATCCGCATGAAAGATGCTTGAAGGAATCGACGGCAAGGTGGACATTGAAAATGAAACCGACTCACCCGCAACGGATAAGGTGAGGTTCTTCTTGCCAACATCGATGAGGCATTGAGTAGTCGCCATGAAGGGACGCCCAAGTAGAATGGTGTGATCGGCAGCATCGTTTGTCACCATGCCCACATCAAGAACAACGAAATCCACCGGGACCACGAGCCCTCCAACCTTGACGAGCACATCCTTAACAATGCCTTTAGGATAACGAATTGACCGATCGGCCAATTGTAAGCAAATACGCGTTTCTTGGAAGGGTGCGAGATCCAATTGCTCATAGATCGGGGATGGCATCAAGTTTATCCCCGCCCCGGAATCAAACATACCGGTAGTGACCTCTCCATTGCCGAGCGTGATATCAATACAAAAGGAGTCGGGGTCAATCTTCTTGAGGTCTAAGACCGAAGGATCACACACTACACTCGCCTCTTTGGATGACACAATCTTCTCGTTTGGAGAAGGTATGAACTTCTTGGATAAAGGTCTTTGAAAAACTTGGAGTAAGCGGGTATGTCTCGGATGGCGTCTAACAATGGGAGAGTGATGTTTACATTGGACAAAGTATTGTAGATTTTTTGGAATTGATCGTCCTTCTTGTTGTTTTGGAGACAGGACGGATAAAGCGGTGAAGCCTTTGGAATCGGCGGCTTATAAGCGTTCGAGGATTTGTGCAAGCCATTGGGTCTCTCTTTTGTCGGTGTGGCACCCACGGGGGCGGAATCAGAATTAGCGACAACGGGCGGAGTAGCAACATTCTCATTCTCGGACGGTGGAGCCATTTTGTTATCGAAAACCCAGCCACTTCGAAGAGATGTGATCGCATGGGCATGTGAAGGTTGGCTCGGTAGCTTCCCCTTTTCATTGGCTTGTTTGATCATATTTATCTCGGTAGCCAATTGCCCAATTTTTGTGTCCGTGGCATTCATGCGAGTATCCATGGAGGACACCGTGGCACTCAAGGTAGATACCGTGGCGTTTAAGGTGGACACCGAGGCGGTGAGGGCTTGCATTTGTTGGATTAGCACATTAAGAGCCGGATCGGTGGCCGGTGGTGGAGCATTTGTCGGAGGAGACGGCCGAGAAGAGCCCATGGGAGGGTTTGTATACCCAAAGCCCAGATGCGTGCGGTTGCTCGGATGGTATGGGGGATTTTGATTTGATGGCCGAGGGAAGGGCGGTTTAGCAACACCATGACCCGGTTGGTAACCTTGGATCCCACAAACCTCCTCCGAATGAGGCACCGGCATGTAATGGGACGGATTCGATGGACAATATAGCGTTTCATGCCCAACCATACCACAAGATAAACAAGATGGATCTACGCTCGGGGGGAACATCTTAGCCATTTGGGCTCTCATCGCGGCCATCTCTTTTTCCATCTCAAGTTTTCTCGGGGAGAGAGGCTCACTCAAATTCTTTACTTCATTAGCGCTTGAAAACGAGGCTCGGGACCAACGTTGTTGAGAATTTTCGGCCAAGGAGTTGAAAACTCGTAGAAGCGTGCTTGGAGGGTGAATCGTCATATTACCCCCCGCTCTTGTATCAACCATATATTGAAATTGGGAGTCCAACGCTTCATAAAAAGTTTGAATTAAAAGCTCCTTGGGGATACGATGATGCGGACAATTATCAAGAAGGTCCTTGAACCGAAACCAAGCGGAGTGAAATGGCTTGTTTTTCATTTGCTTGAACGACATAATTTTAACTCGCATATCGGCCGTTTTTTCCATAGAGTAATAATGATTGAAGAAAACCCTTGCGAGCTCATCCCACGTGCGAACCGAGTTAGAAGGAAGACCCATAAACCACAATAATGCCTTATCTTGAAGAGCATACGAGAAACAACGGAGGTGAAGATTTTCCAAACTCATCATATTCGGGCGGTGGAAACTCGAGACATGCCATAGATATTGCCGGATGAATTGGAGTGGATCCTCCTTTACGAACCCGTGAAAAATAGGAAGGCAAGAAAAATCGAGCGAACGAATAACAATAGCAATCACTTTGGGGGGAAGAGATATACAAGAAGAAACATTTGCCCCCACGAAGGCTTGGCTCACTTCCCTCATAGTACGGACGGGCGGAATGAGTGGAGCATTCGGATCGTAACCACCAAACAAAGCATACTCCTCGAGCTCGTCATCTTGCATTCCAAACTCATTACCAAAATCGGGATCACCACCATAACCATTCGGATTCACATTTGGGGTCGGGTTTCGTACATTCGGAGAACAGTGAGGAGCACCATAGCCATAAGGAACGTGATCCGGGGCTCCATGATCATCGAAGGAATCGAAAGCTTCGGAGAGAACATTAGACCCGACATGGTTTGCACCATGCCTTCCCATGTCGGGTTGATGAACGCCATGAGAACCGGGGACAACGTGGTTTGCACCATGCCCTCCCACGTGTCCCTTGCCAACCAAACCACCACCATTCCCAACATTGTTTGCACCATGCCCTCCCAAGTTGAGAACAAAGCCACCATTAGAAGAATGAGGGTAAGAAGCAATACCTTGGTGTTGTCCCGCGGCGTGCTCATGAGTGGTAAAACCACTCCCTTGATATCCATGCGAGTGGTCGTGAAGCGGTGGGGGAATGGGAATGGAAGGCCCGGTTATGGAACTCGGAATGGGCTCCTCATGAACTCCGGGCTCGGTCGAGGTAGAAGCTTGAGGATCAACCCGGGGTGATTTCCCGTGAGGGTCGAGAAATGGGCCCGGATGATTGGTCGTCATAGAAGAATCAAGAAGTAACGGGTGTCGAATGCGTCGTAATCGGTCGGGATTAGAAGTATAAGGAAATAGTTCGTGGCCAAGCGAGCGACAACCTAGCATACACTCAAAGAAAACATCAAATAACAAAGAAAGCTAAAAACACACCGAAACAACAATTAAATTGAAGACCTTAACCAAGCCGTGTCGCAACGGCGCCATTTTGAAGTTGTGATTTTTTTGTGGTATTGAAATAAATCAACGGGTTCATATCTTGGTGTTATCGGACTTCAATCCATTTGCAAGTTTTAATGCGTTTCGAGCTCAAGAGATAAGAGAAAGCCGAAAATAATTCAATTAAAAATATCAAACTAAACTAGAAATTGAAATGACAAGTTGGTCGGATGCCTCGGTTGTATGCCTTAATTGAAGATGCAAAGCAATAAAGAAAGAAAGCAAGAGAATGCAAAGTTTCACCATGTACTACCATGCATGCACAAGGTACAACCATGCATGAAAACTCAAATAATGCAAATTGACAAAAATTGAAAGCACCAAAGTAAAGAGCAATAAAAGTTGACGTAAAAGTTCAAATCTTTCGGAAAAATAACGAGAAACGAAGAGTAGATCTAAGATTCAATTTGAAACTATGCATGGAAATTTAATTCAAAATAAAGCATAAGTAAAACTCAAAGTCATGATGATCAAGGACCCGATCTATGATCTAGGTGTGTCACTCAACTAGAATCCATAATCAATTCACAAGTTTCATCATGAAATCAAGTAGCTAAGACAAAAAGCATAATTGAAGAACAAGCATGGAAATGAAGAACAAAGCTTGAAATTAAAAGGAGAGCTTACTAAAATTAAATGGAGAATCCAAAGCTTGAATTACAATGAAGGTGCTAATCCAAAGGAGTATTTGGATTCATCTTGAGCTTACAAACCCAAGGAATGCTTGAAGATCAAATCTAAAACCTAAGAGAGAGAAAGTAGATCTAGAGAGAAATTAAGAGAAAATTCATCCCAAGACTCATGCAAGAGTTGGGGAGTGAGTGGATGGTCTTCATAAGTCAAGTGGAGGGTTTTTATAGTCATTAGCAGGGGGCAAGCTCGTCAAAACGCTTTAAGTCCCGGACACCCAGTCGATCGACAGCTCAGTCGATCGACTAAGGGCAGTCGATCGACTGCTCTTCAGAGAGCATCTCAACTCTCTGTCGATCAGTCGATTCTTAATGGTTGCAGTCGATTTCCTCAGGGGCGGTCGATCGACAGCTCAGTCGATCGACTAGATGCCAGTCGATCGACTGCCTCGCCAAATTGCAGCCCCTTTCTGATGGTCAGTCGATCTCCTAGATGGCAGTCGATTGACTACGGGTTCTCTGGGCAGTCGCTCGGGCAGTCGGCCAAGCTCGATTTTCCTCTTTTTGGAACGGTTTCTTGAGTTCTGACGCCTCGACTCGCTCCGTAACAACATTTAGCGTTGGTCTAATACCTCGTGCCACCTACACATACGAATTTAGATTCAAAACCCATGGATTGTCTTCAATAAACTCATATAACAAACTTCAATACTGAAAACAGAGAAATGACCGAAAACCTAACGAGAATGACTCAAAACGACTAAAAACAAAGCTAAACTCTAATTATAGAAACTAAGAAAAACACAACAATTACATGCAAAACAGGTATAGGGATGCCTTCGGGGATATTTTCAGTTAAATCTCTAGTCTGAGCTTCAAGTTCGGACCACAAGATGTTTCCCTATGGTTCATCGTTCAGACTGGGTCGGGGAGCAGGTGTGTTTCTTTTCCTACTACGGCATTTAAGAGGAATTTCTATAGAATTAGTGTCCGCAAACCTGGGTTTGAGAAGTTAGGGTTTAGAGAGTTGGGGTTAGGTGAATCTATTTTCGTCATCAACCAATCATATTAAAGGGAATGGAGAAGACAGAAAATTCATATCAGCAAAACAGAAGTTCACAGAAAAATTGGAGTAATTATTATTAAGACAAGGGATTAGGGGGACTTACTCATCATCTTGATCGGTGGATTTGGTGCAGATTGATGGTGCTTTGTGATTTTTTGTAGAAACTTACAAGGGGTTTTTGAAGAAGAAAATGGCGTGGTTTTGCTCTTGTTTTGTTTGAGTGAGAACAAATGAAGGTGAATGGGTATTTTGTGTTGGGCGGCGATATCTGGGCTCACTGGATTAAATATATTACGAGGAAAGGAGCACCTGATGCGTGTCCGACATGGTGCAGAGGCGCATTGAATGATCTTAATTGAGACGTGATGGCTACGAGTTTCGTGCCTTTTTGGGCTGAGTGGTAGCATGGCGCTGAGAGATGGGTCTCATTTTTTTTTTTTGGGGCTGTGATGGGCTAATATGGGCTATTCTATAGGTCTCGGCGGGTGTTAATTATGGACATGGTTATTGGCCCACGGCTAATATGGTAATTCAGCGAGAACTCTATTATTTATGGGAACTTAGCATATAGAGGAATTCTAATTCTAAGTCGGTCGCTATTTATAGTATTATAGTTATAGTAGGAGGGGAGAACCCTAAATTGAAAATATTTCTCTTATCTATATAAAGAGGACTCGGGCCTCATTCTTTTCTCTCTAAGTTGATTTCACATCCTACGTTTCGAGATCTCATCTTTCTCTTTGAGCTCTCGCATCTCTCTCAAACACTCTCTAATTTAAGTATTGAAGGGCCTACGCCGGGGCCGTCCACCGCCTTGGCTTGAGTATTGTTTTGCAAGATCTATCAAGTTGTCATGAGTTTCTTGAAAATCAATCAGGTCGATGTTAGGTTATTCAAGGTTAATCAAATTGTTTACTTCATATTTAAGGTCAGAATTCGCTTTTTTTGAGGCACCAATCTTTTTTATCGAATCAGGTATTATTTTATACCATCATATATTGTTTTTCATATTTAATCGTTAAGAGATGTCACTAAAATAATTGAAGTACTAAAATTGCTGTTTTCACAAATGTCAACACCGACAATGACTCAGAAAAGGAGTTTACGGCCGGTTCCCATATAGACACTTTAACTCACATTGCTTTAGGCAGGACTCTTCTCCCCCAAAGTTAAAGGACCAAAGTCATCAAGTCTCATTTTATGGGGCTAAAATTGCAACTTAGGCATAGTAAATATTTCACACAGTTTCGGTTTTTATTATGAGGTAGTGTTACATTGGTGACAAATGCAAATATATAACCTGTCCTGATTGTATTTTTCATTTAAATTTATAAATATACAAAAAAGAAAAAAAAAAGAAAAAGAAATAAAGAAAACAACCATAAAAACAAAAACAAACATTGAAATATTCATTAACTCTAGTCTTAGCTACTTAGAAACAATTTTCAAAAATCTATAAACAACGTGTCATCATTGATGATTAATTATAGTTTTTTATTTTATTATCATTATTATATACTGCTTGTTGCTATTTGGGTTTTATGCATGGAACGTATAAACTTTAAACTTCAAACTAAATTATGAATAGTATAATAATCCACTTTCCAGATCTAACCCAATCTATTCACTTTTCGTTTGGCCCGAAGATCAGATCAGGATCCGAATTAATGAATTCATAGAAATTATAATCCTTCTAATAATTCTTGCCAGAACGAATATTGACCAAAAGGATAAGGCTGAGGTCTCATGTTCACACATCTTCCTAATAAATAAGGTTGAGTTTGATGTAAAATAATTATTAGCCTTCCATCCGTTGATGGGTTTAGTATCAAGTTGATTAATTACAAATACATAACAAATTTACTAAAGAAACTTAAATATACGAATGATTAAGTAATTCACTGAAATATAATTTTCTATGTCAAAACATACTCCCTCCGTCCCACAAAAATAATTCACTATTCTATTTTTTTTCGTCCCACATCATAGTCCAGTTATATATGTAGTTTTGTAGTTCTATGATTTAAAAGAAAATAAAATTTCTTATGCAGAAAGCAGATGTTGTGACTGGTGATATAACACCAGTTCCAACATCAGTTTACTGAACAGTTTGAAAACAGATAAAAAATAAACGCAGCGGACAAAATAAATTAAACACAGAGATAAAACTTTTAGGTAGTAAGAAAACGTTCTTACGGACTTGGGTATACAAACCCGTAAACTATATTACTTATCGTTCAAAGATCAATTACAAAGTACTAAGTAATATATGAAAACAATTGTATCAAACTTGATACGAAAATACTTGTTGCTGTGAGAAATATTCTCGTCCGTTGGTTACGCAACGTCTAAGAACTCTTGATCCAAATCCCAACTCCAAGTATGACTGATACTCTACGTTCTTATTTCTTGAAATCGTTGAACCTTGTTCTCTGGTTTCGTTCTCTGCCTTGCGTATGTTCGTCTATGTTTTTCGTTCTCATTTTCCTTTTGCGTCGATCAGCCTTTTATAAAAATAAAGGACTCCTAAACTTGATGGACAAGTTTAGCTAAACTTAAGGTAATTAAATAAAGTTCTAATACTACCTTAGGTAAGAAATCTAAAGTCCTAATAAAATAAAAACTCTAAGAAAGGCAAACTACCAAAAAGGAATTATTGAAAATAATTTCTCAACAATCTCCCCCTTTTGCCTTTTTGGACAAAACAAACGATGCAAATACGAAACAAAACAAACTCCCCCTAAAAGTAACAACTCCCCCTGAATGAAACAAATCCAAAATAAAATAACAAAAAATAATATTTTCGTTCAACCAAAAAATAAATAAATCAAGGACCACGACGAGCCCTCTTGGAACGACGTAAGGGCCTCGAGGCTTCCTCACCAACAACTTTCCTCTTCTTCATCAATCTCCGCATACGCCTCAGCTTCATGTTCCTGTAACGAACCGTTTTCTGCCGCTTGCTTAGGCTGGTCAGAACTACAGCAGCATCATCATCATCACTGTTCAAATCAGCGGCATTCTCGGCGTCGTCGGCATTCTCTCCCCCTTGTTCAGACAGCAAAAGGGCCTCTTCCCAGGAACCACGACGGGCCTGAAGTTGGGCAATCTGGCCGGTAAGTTGAGCAATCTGCCGGTCAAGGAGTTTCAGCTGGGCACGCACCACAGGTGCTGACAAACGAACCATGTTGGAACCAATGACAGGAATACCAGAGTAGTCACCACTTCCAACATCAACCCGATCAGGGGCGAGCCATGGAAAATCAATCACACGGGGGCCAGTAAGATGTTGAGGGCGTAGAGTGAACTTCTCAGCATCCCCAGTCAGCACATCATCACGACTAGGCCTAAAGCCTTGTTTTTCCAACAACCCAAAAATCAGTGACGGAAAGCAAAGAGAGGAGTACACCTTAGAAGTGCCGAACCTTGTAATCCCATCAAAAACCATCTGCCCAAAATCAAACTTCATCCCATAGCCAACCTTGTACAGAAAAATAGCCTGCGGGCGTGTAACGACCGTTGCGTTCAGGGTCGGCATCCAATTGCGCACGGCAATCTTGTGCAATACAGAGTAAAGGGAGCTCAAACGAGTACTAGCCAGCTGCTCCACCCACTTAACAACCAACCCTCCAATTAGAAAACGAACCACCTCACCCATATCATTGACGGTGGAATCACCGTGATACTCCTCAGTGCCAAACATCTCATTAATAAGAGCAGGAGTAAAGATATACACAGACCCACGTACAAAAACCTTCCTATAGTTCACAGACTTGGGATTGGCCACAAATGGTAATAAATTCGCAAAAAACTCAAGCACCACATCACGAACATACGGCATAGCAGTGGAAACCGTTGAGTACATACCTTTAAACCTTAAAAAGGCAATCAGATTTTGTCGTTCGAAAAGCTCAACAGGGATCCGTCGCTCAGCAATAATGCCACGGCCTTGATACTTTGAAAACAGCTCTTCTGCATCTCCAGTCAAAAAACGCATGGAGAAGGGTTCCATGTCCTCTATCTCAACATCTGGAGAGGGAGCCTCACCAGAGCTAGTGGAGCGATGAGAGGTGGCCGATGTAACTGGGTCAACAGCAGGTGAGTCTGCAGCATTCATCGGTTGTGGCGATTGATCAGCAAAAGGCGATGTTGGTACCTRTRAYAAATCAGCAGATCCAACATCCACAGTCGGAACAGCAGCARGCACTTTTCTTTTRGACTTCTTTGGAGRGAGGAGATCACGGAGAAGAACATCATCAGAGGGATCCGGGGAATGTTCTAATCCAAAATCAAAATCAGGCTCAGGCTGAGCCATAGGAACAGAAGAGCTAGGAGGTTTTGGCACGGAGGAACTTGTTACTTCACCAGATATGAAGTCAAGAACCTCGTAAGGGGCACTGGAATATTCAGTTGCTGTGGATCTTGGCGACACTTTGACGGGTTTTGGAGGAGCCGTTTTAGCAGCCCGAGGAACCAGCTGCTTGCGACGACCTCGCTTAGGCTTCTCCGGGCGTGAAATCGGAGACATCACCGGAGTGACAACTGGAGCAGTCACCGGAGCAGTGGGCACATATTCATCATCGTCTGGATCTGTCAGAACCGTAACATCTTCATAAAAATTCATCTGCTCGAGGGGCACCTGACGCCTGGGACCGGCCTGACTTTTTGGAACAGCCGGTGGCACAACTCCCAACTGAATGTTCCGTAAATGCCTCGACCGCTTGAGAGAGGGATTCCCAATTCGCCCAAATAAATCTGCAATTAAAGGAAGATCAGGCGGATTATCTACATCAATTTCGTTTCCCGCCTGACCAGGAAACAATAGGTCTATCGGAGGAGCTTCATCAGCGACTGGAACAGTAACTAGCTCGGTACTCGGCGAAGGTGATGGAACTGCTAACGGGTCTTGAGGTAAGGCACCACCCATCTCCACTCGTATATCCAGCCCGCCGACTCGAGGTAAATTTCGGACAACCTCGGCAAGCGGATTACGATCTCCGGCAGAAAGTTCCGGTGTCCTTTTTGGAGAAGTCATCCCTGTAGAAAATCTGAAAAGAAATAGAGAAGAGAGAGAAAAAAAAACGATAGGGACTAAGAGAGAAAATAGGGGTTAGTGTATATGATGGAGAGAAGGACCCTAGAAATATGTGCAGAAAAGGTAACAATCAGCCTCCTTTTATTCTGCCAGAAGTGACCGTTGGTTGTAAAAAAATATCTTCCCCAAAAAAAAATTAGGAAACACAATCCCACTCCCCCTTAAATAGACCAAACAGAACTAACCCATAAACACACGTCTTCTCAATCTCAAGATTTTAAAAGGATTTTGTTGGATTTATACCATCACTATAGTAACATAAAGCGGACTCGGTGAATAAAACTTTGACCAAAATAATCTTTTATTACCTTTCCAACCCAAAATTTTAGCACCACTGAAACAAACAAGCATAATCAACCTTCGATGTGATTAAAATATTTTAGAGCAAGACAGAAGCACGAGAGACACAACGCACAGCTGTTAGGCAAAATCCTCAAAGTATGTATGTCCTAAATTGATGCCTAAAAAAAATGACCTAAATAAAAATATAAAAAAAACTTACGTTTTTGGTGACTTGATCAATGTTGTTTTTCATTGGTGATAACATTATAGCAAACATTATTGTGGTGAATTCAATAAAATCAGACCCCTTAACCCAAGTTAATGACAACGTCAAAATCTCTCAATAAGGTGAAATTTAAAGATCGGACCTTTATAATCCAGATTTTCTTCATCCTTTCTTTTGGATTTAAAGAAAAATAACTTATCTTTAGCAATTGCTATTAACACCTTTTGTTTTTGGACCTGGGAGAAAGGTAGTTTCTGCGGGAAAGATTCACAATCACCGTTTTTTCAAGAGGTTAGCCCTTTTTGTCATCACTTTTATTACAACAATGATCTTTTTGCACCATAAAACAGACCCAATGCATTTATTATGTGTATGAAAAATAAAATTAAAAATGCATGCAAAGTATTACAGATGTTGTGACTGATGACAACTCTGGGGTGTCACAACATCAAACATAACACGGACTAGACAATGCACATACCGAGATGTCTTCTCAAACGAGAGAAGGTCTCGTAATCTAATGCCTTTGTGAATATGTCTGCTAGCTGATCGTCTGTCCCCACATGATCAAGACTCACTATTTTTCTCTCAACCTAGTCTCGGATGAAATGATACCTGATGTCGATGTGCTTTATTCGAGAGTGCTGGACAGGATTTTTAGAGATGTCAATGGCACTCGTATTATCACAGAGTACGATCAGAATGCTGCTATGGAGACCGTAGTCTTCGATCATTTGGTTCATCCAAAGAAGTTACGTACATGCACTTCCAGCTGATATATACTCAGCTTCAGCTGTTGATAGAGAAATGCAGTTTTGTTTCTTACTATACCATGAAACAAGGTTACTACCTAAGAAGAAGCATCCCCCTGTCGTACTTTTTTGATCTACCACATCACCTGCCCAGTCAGAGTCAGTGTATCCAACAAGTTCAGTACATGTATCTTTAGTATACCACAGTCCTAATTCACTAGTTCCAGCCACATATTTGATTATTCGTTTAAC
>BMAC01000962.1:157501-185147 GCA_014905375.1 Phtheirospermum japonicum | reverse complement strand
CAAGAGAGATACCAACGGGAGGCGCGCGAGCCAAGACAAAGAGAGTTCACGACTCCTCAAGTGGGTCCCTATAGTTCTGCCATTGTGTTGGGTAGGACTGCAAGAGACTTCGAGCTAAAACATCATATAATCAACAACCTCCCGACATTTCACGGTCTCGCCAATGAAGATCCATTGGCTTTCCTAAAGGAGTTCTATGCCGAAGTTAGTAGGATTCCATCTCCGGGGCTTCATCACGAAGACCTTCAAATGGTGTGTTTTCCGAGTTGCATGAAGGATAAAGCCAAGTCTTGGCTACTATCACTGGAACCGAGATCTCTGATCGACTGGCCCATGGTGAGCGACAAATTCATTAATCAGTATTACTCAGCACAGACGACGGGCCACATTAGGAGATAAATAGCCAACTTTGTCCAGCAAGACGGAGAGTTACTTCAAGAGGCATGGGAATGTTTCAAATCATTACCGCAAGCTTGCCCACATCATCACAACTCTCCGGGAATGGTAAATCAGTTGTTTTACGAAGGGCTTTTGGACTTTTATAAAAATAACGTCGAAGTAGCGGCTGGAGGAGATTTTGGATACTTGACAGCAATGGAGGCAAAGCGACTGTTTGAAAACATGAGCGAGAAGTCAAGGCAAATGAGCTCTCAACCACGAAAGATAAGGGTTAACGAGGCAACTGGGGTGCCAAGCAACGAGACCGTCGAGACATGTAACCGCTGTGGAGAGCAAGGGCATTTGGTGGATACATGTAAAATGGTGTATTACGAAGAATGCGAAGCCGAGGCGTATGCCATCAGGGATCAAATGCGCAACCAAGACCTTCCAACCTATGAGCACAGGCCTCCGACGAACTCCAAATTCAACGCACATCGTAACCCTACTTACTTGAAATGGGGCCCTGAAAACCCACATTCCGCCCCAGCACAAATTAATTCAACGCCACCACCACCAAACAAACCGCCACCATCCGGGCCGACACCTACTCTGATACAACCAAATGATCAATCGCTCATATGGCAGCAAAACCAAGTCACCGGAATGATCAGAAACAGAGATGGGCTCACAAATATGACTACACAAGTTAATAAGCAGGGAGAAGTTTTGAATGATCTCTCCAAAAGTGTGAAGAATTTAGAAATGATGATGGGCCAAATGGCGGCATTTATGGCTAAGGTAGAAAACGAGAAAGCAAGATTCCCGAGCCAACCAGAGCAAGCTTCAGCTGTTCATGTCTTGCGAAGTGGAAAGAAGATAGATAATGGAATCGAAAAGGAGAAAGAAGAGGTCACAAAAATTCCAATTTCGGATTCGCCCACGAATGACGACCATAAACCAATGGACCAAGTGCACAAGTCACCAAATCTTTATATTCCTGGGTCGTTAAAAGGGAAGTTTTCAAATCAAGACCCCACTCCCAAAACAAATGACGATTCTACCAAGTCTCCGAGTCAGCAACCAAAGCAGTTAGCACCGCCTATTAGAGACCAGGTTCCTTTCCCGATTCGACTTCGTCCAGACAAGGAAAATAAGAAATTCATGGAGCTGTACAATTTATTGAAGAATGTAATTATTAACCTTCCCCTGCTAGAGGTGATAAAGACGATGCCCGCATAAGTTAAATTTTTCAAGGAACTAGCATCACAAGAGAGGCGCTTGGCAGCAACCCAGCATGTGGCATTAACGAAAGAAATTAGCGCGATAATCAAGAAACTATTGCCGCCCAAGGAAAAGGATCCCGGAAATTTTTGTATTACTATCTCCCTTGGGAATGGACAAACGGCAAGGGGGATGCTCGATCTTGGTGCCGGCATTAATTTGATGCCTTATTCTTTATTTAGAGAGTTCGATCTTGGGGCATTGAAGCCTACCACTATGCGAATATAATTGGCTGATCGGTCGATTCGGCGGCCTTTAGGTATTGTTGAAGATGTTTTGGTGCAGGTTGGCGAGCTGGTTATCCCTGTTGATTTTGTGATTTTAGATGTTGGGGAAGTACCAAGCGAGAGAAAGGAGCATACCATCTTATTGGGACGTCCATTTATGTCAACTACTAATACTTTAATAGACGTGAACAAAGGAAGGATGACCATGTCCGTCTTGGGAGAGTCGGTGACGTTTTCGCTTCGAGACATCCATAACACTCCTTCACCATTTATGCAAGATGAGTGTTCATTTATAGATCTAATCGATTCTTGTGTCCATGAAATCCAAAGCATTAGAACTATTGACAAGCTTGATAATGAGGATGGCGAGGAACGCTTGAGAGGGGAGGAGTTAATGGAATTGTTGGGTATTGAATTATGTGATATTGTAGGTGAATTTAATGATGATATGCCCATAGAGGATGACGCACCTAAAAACGAGTCAAAAGTGGAGTTGAGGCCACAACGAGATCGTTCGAAGTATGAGTCAAAGAAGGAGACGAAGCCACCGCATAGAAGTTCGAAGAATGTTTCCCTCGACCCTTATAATGATTTAAAACGTGCATGGGACAAGGGCGAGGCGTTTAGCAAGGATTGGGTGATGAGGAAGAAGAAGTCGAAAGAAGTTTTTGATAAGAGATTTAATGATAAGAAGCTCAAGGTTGGTCAATTAGTGCAATTTAATTCCGAACGTAAATTTGATTCAACCGACTTCAAGGCCAACTAGAGTGGCCCATTTATGATAAAGGAGTTGGATGAGTATGGAGTTGCCACTCTATACGATGAGCGTGACAAGTCGAATTTCCAAGTCCACAAGCATCGAATTAAGTCTTATCATGAGAAATATATGACGAGTCGAGATAGAAGCAAGAAGGGGTTCGTGGGCCCACCACGGGCTAGAGATTGATCAAGCAAATTGCGTCCAGCAAGCGACGTAAAATGTTGCGCTTCTTGGGAGGCAACCCAAGCATTCGTTAGTTTTCTATTTCTTTTCTTTAATTTGTCTTTTGATTTTTATTTCGTTTATTTCTATTTTTATATCGTGTCAATTACCGTGGTACGTTTATATGTGTGTTGATGTGCAGAAAATACGATAAAATCGCTTATTCTAAACAACTAATGGGTATAGCAGTAGCTCACTACCGCAAGGCCTTACCGCTAGTTCCACTCGAGGTGTTAACGATGATGATCAACCACTAAACCTACCGCTAGCCGCATCAATCAGGGATAACGATGAGCTTACCGCTAGGCAACCTACCGCTAGTAGCGTCTGTCGTCTAATTTTTACGAATTTCATTTCCGCCGATCGAGGTCGCAATTCTGACCCAAGTTAGTCGCAGTCCGGCAACATTTTGATGAGCTGCAATCAAGCCATTTACGACGTTGAGCCACAATCCGGCTGTTTCGAATCCCGAACGAAGTGCCACCGGGCACTTGCGTGACGCAATTGATTACAATCATATCTTTTACTTTTCGTTTTCTTTTTCTTAAAATAAAAAAAAATTGAAAATCAAAATTCCAAAAATATTAGTTAGTTTGCTTTTATTATTTGTTTTGTTTTTGTAGGTTTTTCTTTCAAGAAAATCCAATCATGAGTTCAAGACGAGGAATTATTGCACGAGTACTTTTGGAGAAGCTCAACTATCGATTTTTTAGGGATGTTTTCTTATCTCCCTTGCGCTTATTTTCTTTATATTTATGGCAACCAGGTTTGCCACATTTTTTAGAGGGGGGGATGGTTGAGTTGTGATTTATAATTGAAAATTGTGCAAAATTTAAAATTTTCGTGAGTTTGTCTTAGCTAATATTTTACGTGATTGATTGCTATTTCTGCGCTGAATTGTGTTTGTATGGCTTGCCTGTCGAAGTTAACTAAGATTAGATTTGAGGTTCTTATCTTTGAGCGTGTATAAGTGCATAAAATTTTTCAAAATTATTATTTATATAGTGTAAAATGGTACTTGTACGCAATTGATTTCGCAAAACCTTAAAAGCGGCATCAATTCAAAACTTTTTCATGCAAAAAGCCCGTGAGTAGCCTGAGTGAATTATCATCTTTGCATGTGCTTGAATAAGTTTCAGTCTTGATATTTCTTTGATACCGCTGTGTGTAGTTGACTTTGAAAATGAGGTTAATGCACAGGAAAAAACCCTATTTCCGGCCAGAACCATAAATTTTAGCCACTATAAATTCTGAATGAGCCAATCATAGCCAAATTACCTATGCCAATAGCTCTGAGTGCTTGAGTCGACCCCTACAAACCCATTAAAAGCATGGGGTAGGAGCTCGTTAATTTTTACTTGTTATTAGTGTTTTGGAAATTTTATTAGGAATTTATGATTTACGAATTTTTGTAATTTAGGACCACCATCCGAAAAAAAAAAGAATACCCCATGAAAAAATAAGAAAGGGGGAAAAATAAAAAAAAATAATAAAAAAAAGAGAAAAAGAAGGATGGTGAGTCTAGTTGAATTTGTGTTAGTCATTGCCTACGGACTTATAAAGGTTTGTGTTTTATTATTTATTTTATTATGAAACCTAATGTTTAGAAGGCAAAAGAGTTGTGTAAGAATCATATTATGAGCTTCAATTATGTTTAAGTGGTTTGAGCGACAAGTCGGTTTTAGAGTTACGAGTTGGGAAATAGCCTAAGTTTAAATGCTACGTTATGAGTGTTTAGTGAGGTTTTTCTTTTGCATGAGGTGAAGCACTTTGCTTCTTGATTAGATTAGGTTGGGTGAGTTATTTAGCCACACGACTTATATATTCCATACCCGTCCAAAGAGCCTCCATTACAACCCGAAAAGACCTTTTCTGACTCTTTGTTGATAACATACTTAATTTGCGGTTGAGAAGAGATTGATTTTTGGTGCTTATTTATTGTACTTGTAACTATATGATTTGAGTGAATATACTTCCCATGCAGCAATGCATGAGTGCTTTTGAGCGAACAACCAAATATATTTACCTTTTGTGAGGATGCATGAATTCATTTTTGAAGCGACAATGAAATAAGGGTGGAGTGTTTGATGTTGCGTGACATGTATCTATAGTTTCAAAATTATGTATGTAGCAACGCACGACTCATTGTTTGAATTTATTTTCTTTCTAGTTATACTTTGAATTTACGTCTGTTCGAGGAAGAACAAACAAATAAAGCGTGGGGTAGTTGATTAACATGTATTTGTGGTTATTTTTAGTAGTATTTTAGTTTCTTTTCATTAGTGTTCTTGGTATAAGTTGGACAATTTAAGCTTAATTTCGTATATTTGGATTTCTAGCTTATTTTACCGTGCTTTGATCTAGATTATTGCAAATAAGTGATTATTTGTGGTTTTTCACTTTATAGCTAAGTAACCGGAAGAGTTCAGCACGTAAAAGATGAATTATGATGATCGAGAGGCAAAGATCGAGCTTTCCGGTGAAGAAGTAGCAAGAAATTGAAGCTGCCACACTTTCTAAAAGGGTTATGCTGCTGGAACCATTGTCGTTGTAGCTAATGGTTAAACTTATTGGTCACTCCAACCGTTAGCTGTTACCACTAACCCTTAACGGTTACTGACAACCGATGTAAACCATCAGAGTGCTGAATTCAAGAGCTACGGTAACTTTCTATAACGGTTGCCTTATAACCGTTGTCGTCAGCCCGAAAGCAAAATAAAAATAGCAGTTAACGATTACTGCTAACGGTTACTATAACAGTTGGCTGTAACCGTTAACGGGGCCCAGATTCGGTAGAAACAAGCTTGCGGCCCAAGTTACGAAAATCTTATAAATACCACCCTCTAATCCGAATTCCAGCATACTGGTAACCCTAAATATTTACCAAAAACATAATCCTAGGGTTTGGAGTCGGATTAAAACGTAAAAACACAGGAATCGATGAGGAAATCGAAGATTCGACGAAGACGAGTTCCGGAGCCCGTCGACGCCGTTCATCCGTTTCTCGACCGATTCGCAGCGTTTCTCTTTAGAATAGCCGAAGAACATTCAGTTTCCAGTAGTTAAACAAGTACTCTGAACCTTTTAATTAGTTTTCATAGTTTTAATCTTAGTTTTCAAGTTTTCGATAACAGTTAGTTTATGTTCGTATCGTTTGGATTCGCTGAACGTATTTAGTTTATTAATCTCAGTTTATTTTTAGTTTTTCATGCTTAGTAGTGGATGTTTGATGTTCTGTTTGGTCGAAGATTATTCATGCGTTGAATTGGCTTAGTTTTCATCGTTAACCATTAGTTAACAGTTATAAGATTTTGTTAACCGTTACTGTTAACCGTTAGTCAAACAGTTAGCAGATTTTGTTAACCGTTAGTTAAACAGTTAGCTGTTATATTAGTATAACAGTTAGTAATTAAACTAGTTAGTTAATTTGTTAGTTTCAGTTTGCTGAATCTGAATTGTTTCCTTAGTTATTAATTAGTTTTTGGATTAATTAGTTTAAATTATTAATTAGCTAATTAGTTAGTTAATTAATCTAAGTTTAGTTAATTTAATTAAGTTTTTAAATTAGTTAATCATTAGTTTAATTTTCAGTTGGTTAATTAGATTAAATAATTTAGTTAATTTAGTTGATAAATTTAGATAATTTGGGATAATTAAATTAGTTTTTAAAATTAAGTCTTGCTATTTAAATTCTTAGTTATTAATCACAATCCCCCCCCCCCCCCCCCCCCCCCCCATTAGTTTACGCTACTTGTTATAAACAAACTATTCAAGATTTTGATTGTATGTTCCTCGAGAGACGACTCGAGTCAATTTTCCAACCTACACGCGACCCCGTTCTCTTGCGGGCAAGCTATTGAACTTTTGACACATTTTTATAAGTAGGCCCAAAAAGCTTGAATCAGTTGCTTACGAACGAAATTTAAGATGTTGTGTTCTTTTTAATTATTCCACTGCTTTTTATTTTAATACTGTTTAATGTTAATTCTGGTGTTATTAACATCAGACTTAACATCTCTTTACTGATACTTATTTAATAACCATACTTGATGTACTAAGTATATTGATCCTTATTTTGTAGGGCGCTATGGATGCTCATGGAAATCCGCGACCTCCGATCCTTAATGGCAAGAACTATTCCCTCTGGAAATAAAGGATGAGGTGGCACATCAATACCATTGATGAACGAGCGTGGAGAACCATACTGGTTGGATGGGAAAAATCACGCATTACTGATGCTGATGGTGATTCCACCATCAAGAGGGAAGAAGAGTGGACGGCTGATGAACTAGCCCTGTCAAACTGGAACTCTAAGACTATCAACACTCTTTGTGGCTATGTTGATTCAAGCTACTATAAAGTGATTAAAAAGTGCGAGTCGGTAAAAGATGCATGGGATGCGTTGCATAGGGTGTGTGAAGGAACTCACAGTGTCAATAAATCAAGACTGGGGATGTTGACTGCTACTTTTGAGTCAATGAGGATGGACAAAAAAGAGTCCATCATGGACTATGCTATGAGACTCTCAAATGTTTCTAACGAGTGCGAAGAACTTTGTGAAGGTGTGACTTACTCACGACTTGTGGGAAAGTTTCAAAGATCGATCTCGAAGAAACTTAGCATCAAAGTGGTAGCTATTGAAGAAGCAAAGGACACATATGATTTAGACTTCGATGCATTGGTAGACTCGCTCAAAACGTTTGAGATAGAACATCTTGGTTCCAACTCAAAAGAGAATAATGTTGTTCTAACTTTCGATGTTAACTCCGATGACGATGAAGATATTGATTGGAGAGAGATACTAGAGAAGATTGAAACTACCACACTTGGAGAAGAAGAAGTGTCTCTTATTTCTCAATGGTTCAACAAGCACTTAAAGATGAAAAATAATATTGGAGGGTCTTATCAAAATTCAATCTAGAGACGCCAACACCAAAATCATCAAGGCGTACACTTGCCAAGTTTCAGTCTTCATCTTCGGAATCCAAGACCTCTAGTTCCCCAAAGCCTCTTAATGAAGTTCAATGTCATGAGTGTAAAGGTTGGGGAAATTATAGAAATGAATTTGCAAATAATCTGAGGAAGAAGAACTTAATTTCAAAAGAGTTCAATGAAGATGACAGCAATTCTAACTCATCTAATACTATTTCAGCATTGTTTGCTAACGTTGTGTGGGATGATGACATTCGTGTTGGTAACACCAAAACCAGCACCTGATGCTTGAATGCAGAAGTTACACTTGACATATATGAGAAGTTGAGAATTTAGTATGAAGAATTATTTGCCAACTGGGATAATCAACTGCTTAAAGTCAAGGCTCTTATGATCAAGGTAAACAAATTAACTCAAGAAAAGGATGATCAACTGAATATTATTATCCAATTAGAGTCGACACTCACTAGAAAAGATGCTGAGCTAGATCGAGTGAATACTTATTTGAAGAAGATCCAAGAAACTCTCACGAACCTCAACAAGTCCAAGGCTAAGCTTGACGAAATTCTAGAAATAAGTATCCGAGATTCATCGAAAAATGGGATTGGATACAAGTCTGATCAATAAATGTCGGAATCAAGACAAATATTGGAGACGACCAAACGCCATAAGAGGATAAGAAGACAATACATGTGTCATAACTGTGGTGAACGAGGTCACATTGGACCATTCTACTGGAAGATTGTTGGTAAGCAAAGTCGGTTTAAAAGGTCGAAGTTAACTATTGAGTTCTGTGATGGTTTTCGTGTTCCTGAGACCAAAACTGACACCAGAGTCAAACTGGTCTGGGTCAAAAAGAACGAGATCAAATGCAATATGATCTATTCATCTCTAAAATCCCACGTTTCTGGAGCCTGATACTTCGACAGCAGGTGCTTTAAACATATGACCGACTCAGAAGATCTTCTCTCGAATATTGTCAAGTTTCAAGGAGGAAAGGTGGGGTATGGTGGTGGTGCAAGCAGCCAAATCATTGTCCAAGGAACTCTTCATGTTCCTAGAATTGCAAAGTTTGAAAATGTATTGCTTGTTGAAGGCTTAACTGCGAACTTGATAAGTATCGGCCAACTCTGTGATGGTGGGTTCAGTGTTAAGTTCACTTAATAAAAGCGCCAAATTTACTACGAGGGAAATGCATGTATTCTTACTGGTGAGAGGACTTCGGACAATTACTACCAAATCAATGGTGAGGTGTTCTGCATACGATCCCAACTAAGTGATGCCGAGGTGTGGCATCAAAAGCTCGGGCATGTCAGTTACAAGATATTGGAGAGATTGTCCAAGAAGGAATCTGTTAATGGGCTACCTAAGCTCAATGCTAAAATCACTCCAATTTGCGAGTCATGTCAGAAAGGGAAGCAGGTCAGGGTGTCACATTCAAACATATAGAGTCTCACTACAACAAATTGTTTCGAACTTCTTCATATGGATCTTATGAGTCCACCTGAAGTAGAAAGGCTTGGTGTTATGAGGTATGTACTTGTGATTGTAGATGATTTCTCTCGTTTTACATGTGTGGAATTTTTAAAAGAAAAGTCTGAGACTGTCGAAGCGTTTAAAAAACTTGGGAAAAAAATTAAGTGTTCATTTTGGTGTGACTATAAGTAGACTAAGGTCAGACCATGGAAAAGAGTTTGAGAATATGTCCTTTTCCAATTATTGTTCCAAAGTTGGTTTAACTCATGAATTTTCTTCACCCATCACCCCCCACCAAAATGGGATAGTCGAACGTAAAAATAGATCTCTTGCAGAAATGACTAGGATTATGCTTGTTTCAAATGGGATTGCAAAACATATTTTGGGGGAAGCAATGAATACTGCATTCCACATATTAATAGGGTGTATTTTAGACCTGGCTCATGTGTTTCTCCCTATAGGTTGTTGTTGGGCAAAAATCTAAATTTGAGCTACTTTCATGTTTTTGGCTAAATGATAGGAATCATCTTGCAAAAATTGACTCAAAAAGTGATAAATATATTTTCGTGGGATATTCTCAAAATAGTCATGTATATAGAGTGTATAATCTTAAAACGCGTTGTATGATTGAGTCAGTAAATGTCATGTTTGATGATATGATTAGTGGTGTTAGACCTGCTGAGGATAATGATCTGGTTAATGACCAGATCCTCTGGAAGATGTTATGGTTGGCATAGATGAAACTGTAGGTGTAGAAACTAAAGATGCAGTGGTGACGGTACTGATGATGTGACATCGAACTTGACACCAACTTAGACTGCTCCAGAATCTGATTCACATTCAGATGAAGAAGATCCAGCTGATCAGATTGACTTACATTAGAGGGATATACCCTTGTGAATTCAGAGGAATCATCCTACGGGCCAAATAATTGGAGATCTCAATTAAAGAAGTACAAGAAAGCGACAAATAAACTTCAGAGAGATGGTAAGTTTTGTTTGCTTATCTACTAACTGTTCTCAAATTCGAGAATCTTTGTTTGTTTCAAAAACTGAGCCAAATAGTGTAGAGGATGCTCTTAAAGATGAATTCTGGATAAAGGCCATTCAAGAAGAGTTGGATCAATTCGCTAAGAATGATGTATGGGACCTAGTTTCTCATCTAGAAAACTCACATGTTACGGGTATGAAGTGGGTCTTCAAGAATAAAACTGATGAGGCTGGAAATATTATGAGAAACAAGGCACAACTGGTTGCACAAGGATACACTCAAATTGAGGGAATTTCATTTGATGAGACGTTTTCTCCAATCGCTCGTATTGAATCAATAAGACTCTTACTTGATGTAGCTTGCTAAATGAAAATGGCTCTACATCAAATAGACATAAAAAGTGCTTTTCTTAATGGAGTTTTAAGTGAAGAAGTATTTATTGATCAATCTAAAGGGTTTTTTGATCCTCACAAACTAGATTTTGTTTTAAAATTAAAAAAAGTTTTATATTGTTTAAAGAAGCTCCTAGGTCTTGGTACGAAAGGCCAACTCAGCACTTACAATTCTTAAGTTTTAAACGTGGGAAAGTTGATAAAACCTTATTTCTCCTTATATCGAATAAGAACATCTTGATTGTCCAAATTTATTTTGATGATATAATTTTCGGATCCACTAACGAGCATATGGTGAGTGAGTTTATTACGAGAATACCTGACACATTCGAGATGAGTATGGAAGGTAATCTCTCTTATTTTCTTAGTTTGCAAGTTAAACAGATGGATGATGGTATTTTTCTCTATCAGTCCAAATATGCTAAGAATCTTGTTAAGAAGTTTGGGTTAAAGAATGCTAAGTATAAGAAAACACTTTTAGGCAAAACCATGAAATTGTCTAGAGATGATGTTGGTATTAGTGTTGATAACACCTTGTATAGGAGCATGATAGGGAGTCTCTTATACTTAACTGCTAGCAGGCCAGATATTATGTATAGCGTGTGTCTATGTGCTAGGTACCAGTCAAATCCTAAGAAATCACATTTAAAAGCTGTTGAACGAATTTTTAGGTATGTAGCTGGTACAAGTGATTTGCGTGTTTGGTATACTAAGGAAACAACTACTGAACTTGGGGGATATACGGACTCGAATTGGGCAGGGGAGGTTGTGGATAGAAAGAGTACTACAGGGGTTGTTTTTTCTTGGGTAATAATCTTATCTCTTGGTATAGCAAAAAATAAAATTGTATTTCTCTTTCTACAGCTGAAGCCGAGTATATTGCAGTTGGAAGTGCTTGCACACAGTTACTTTGGATGAGCCAAATGATAGAGGACTATGGTCTACATAGTAGAATTTTGCCTGTGCTTTGTGATAATTCCAGTGCCATTGATATCTCGAAAAATCCGGTCCAACACTCACGAATCAAACATATTGACATAAGGTACCACTTTATTCGTGACTTGGTTGAGAGAAAGATAGTTAGTCTTAAGATCATAGGAATAGACAATCAGCTTGCTGACATTTTCATAAAGGCATTAGATATAGATACCTCTTTCTTTTGGTGATTGTGGAATATTCCCGCAGAAACAGGTTTTCTCCCATGTCCATAAAAAATGGGGTGTTAATTTTTCTAGCAATTACTAAAGATAAGTAAGTTTCTTTTAAAATTACTGAAAAAATGATAAAAATATAGATAAAAGAAATCCAATCTTTAATTTTCACTTCCTTAAGTGATTTTGACGTAGTCATTAACTCGGGTTAAGGGGTATTTTTCCATTGACTTCACCTTGAGTAATGTTGGTTATAATGTCATCACATAAAAAGCAACACTGATCATGTCACTTAAACCATTTGTTGTATTTTTAATCTTTTAGGTCATTATTTTTAGGCATTAAATAAGACACTCATACTTTGTGAGGATGTCGTTTTGCTTTGTGTTCTGTTGCGTGTGCTTGTGACCTTTCCCTTAATTCTCTTGATCATGTTATGAATTTTGCTAACCAATTATTTCAGTGGAGTTATAATCAGAGGATTAGACCAGTAATAACGAGGTTCATTTGGCGAGTGAGTTATTGATTTGCAAAGACTTTGTTCAACTATGGTGATAGTTTTTAAAAATCTACCTCTATTTCGATTTTATTTGTAATAGAGATTTATGACTTTAATTAATTTCAAAAAGAGATAGTGTTTTAGTTAAGCTTTGAGATCGTGTGACTTGTTTTTGGTAATAAAGATCGTGTGCCTTATTTGAGAAGGAGTGGGCTTATTTTTAAGGATTAAGAAATTTTGGGTCTTAAAAGAGGTAGTTACTAAGTATGGGGTTATTTATTCATTTTACCTTTTTCATCTCCTTCCTTTTTTTCTACTGAGCATGAATTTTCAAAATTAGCAAAGTTAGGGTTTTTACTTTTTTGTTCTCTCAATTTTACCGGCACTCGATTTTATGTTTGTGGTTGCTTCCAATTCTCTCGCAGGATGTTGAATTCACCATCACCCACGAAAGTTCCGGAGTTCCTAGCTGGCATGCGCCTTCCAATCGGTGAACAAGCGCTGATGAATCTTCCAAATTACACTGCTCATGAACTGGTTCTAATCGCTGCTGCCTCCTACGCAGCACCGGCGGCTCAACTTTTTCCCTGCCAGGTGGGCAATGAAATTGATGTGGATAATCCACCGAACCTGCCGTTTCTTGCCAAGGTTTTTGGTCCTGTCGGAAATCCTTATTTGAAGAGGTAGCGATGGCTTCACAACATACCCCCTGGTCCATTTCCTGCGGCCATTCCCAAAAGTCAGTCAGGTGAGAGACGTCATGTGCCTCTTGAGCACATGAATGTTATTGAAGAAGTTGTAGCTCTCATGGACTCGGACGATGGTGAGTTGCCCCAGGAAACAGTTGCCTCACCGCCATTTTCCTCTACTCCACAGTTGTCCAAATCACCTACCCCTCGCTGGAAACAGACAATGCGTCTGGCTGATAAGAAAAACCCACCCAAAGATTCAAGTTCCTCTTATACCCCATTCACAGTCATTAATTTTTTTCTCCGGTGAAGATGAAGGCTCTTCCCATCCGTTGGTGTCCAACCGTCCTTTAACTCCGTCGAACATGACTCAGCCCGAGACTGGGTATGACTTCTCCCCCGATCCTGATGATGTCTACTCACTGTCTGACATTTTGTATGCTTTGAAATCCAAGAAGAAGAGCTCTAAAGCTGCCCAGAAAATTGGTGATGGCTTTTGGGTTTCGTCACTAAACTTGACATCGCCTACAACTGCTCCAGTTTTGTCTCCCAGTTCTAGCTCTGATGATGCAGTCTGTGAAGGTGAGACAATCTAATTGGCTTCTTCTGAACAGTCTTCTGATGACTCTGATGAGGCCACATTTCAGGATATTAAGATTGAAGACATTGTTCCTGTGTCTACCAAATTTCTGACTAAAGAGGCTGGAGAGGTGCTTTTTGGGTATCATCAGCGTGGGATGATTGATGAGCGTCGAGTCCCGGTAGATATATTCAAAAATTAGAATCTGATTACCTTCTTTGAGAGTAAAGGTATGTATTCTACCGTTTCTATTGCCATGTCATTTGTTCGTGAAATGGTGTTAGAGTTTTATGCAAATATGCTCCTTGCCATTGCTGATCCTAAGTCCGTCAATTTTGGTAAAGTTTATGTGCGTGGGAAGATTTATGATTTTACTCCTGATTTAATAAATGAATTGTTTGGGACTGAGAATTATCATGAGGACTCCACTGTTGATGATATGAATGAGGTAACTGGTTTTTTGTTTGGGGGTATGCATACGGAATGGCGTAAGCAGTTGTCTGGTACGCGATTATCCTCTATGTATTCAGTTTTGCATAAGGTAGCAATTTTTAACTGGGTGCCGCCGAAGAATGCTACTATTGTGACGCGTCCCCAAGCCTAGTTTCTATTTAAGTTAGGGAGTGGTATAAATGTCAATTTTGGTCATCATGTGTTTGACATTGTCACAAGGTTTGCTACGTCCAAAGCGACTTCATTCTTTTATTTTCCTTCCCTTATTTTTAGCCTTCTTGAGAATCAAGGCTCTCAGCCTATTATGATAATTTTACTGGTGAGTTGGAGTGGTTTTCATTGAGGGGTCAACATACTGCTAGAGCTAGAATTTTGGATCTTCCATGCCAGCCGCCGACTAGAACTCCTGGTCCTTCTGGTATTGGTTCTGGTGTTATTAACACCAGTTCTAACATGGTTCAGTTTTCTGCTCCAGTGGTGCGGATTCAGATTATTTTACTTAATCATCATGTTGAACAGATGCAGTCTCAAATGGCACGGATGCAAGCGCTTTGTGATTCGTTTGTTGAGCCTCTTTTGCTTTCAGAACAAAATGGGGGAGATGTTGAAGACGCGGGCGTGGATGGTGATGGGGATGTTGATGACGATAATGCAACTACAGCTGAGGAGGGAAATGAATCCACTGAGAGTGATGAGGATGTGGTTCGTTTGGACAAAGGCAAGCGGAAGGCTAGAGATGAAGGGCCTTCTCCTCGCCGTTCGGTGAGGACTTTTACTACTAGTTTGAGTCACTAGTTTATTATGTTGTGTATTTTTTTGAACAATGATTACTTGTTGAGGGGGAGTTTCAATTTAGGGGGAGTTTTGAAAATTTTAGTGCGTCTTGGATATTTTGTCCAAAAAGGCAAAAGGGGGAGATTGTTGGGAGTTTTATTTTCGGCAGTTTCTTTATTTTCCTTTTGTTACTTGCCTTTCTTAGGTCCAGAATATTAGAAAACTAGATTTGGTTTTTCTTTTATTTCCTAGATTGAGTTTAGGATTAATTAACGTGTTTATTAAGGTTGAGATTCTTGTCTATTTAAGACCAGAAGCAAACGTGAACAAAGGGACGACTTCAACACAGCACAATTCACAAAGACGCACGAGAATACAAGGGAGTCTTGAAGCCTGTTTTGTACTTTTTAGTGGTTTTTGAAAATAAAGGTTCATTTGGCTTGATATTATCGGACATCGATTCGATCGTAAGAATCAAAGTGTTTGTAGCTTGAAGAATTAAAAGAAAAATGAAAACAAACCAATTAAACTAACTAAACTAAACTAGAAAATGAAGTTGCAAGTTGGTCGGATGCCTCGCCGTATGTCTCGAATATGAAGATGCAAGCAACAATGAAAATTAAGCAAATACAAGCAATATTTCACCAAGTACAAGCATGAAAGCTCAAGGTACAACCATGCTTGCATGAACATAAAAACTTGAATAATGCAAATTGACAAAATCGAAAGCATGAATAGAAAGAGCAATGAAAATTGATGTCAAATTTTAAAACTTTACGAGAATTAACAAACAACAAAGCATAGATCTAGGATTAAGCATGAAACAAAGCATGAAAATAAAAACCTAAATAAAGCATATGAAATACTCAAAATAAAAACGATCCAAGACTCGATCTATGGTCTAGACGTGTCACTCATCTAGATTTTATGGACGAATCATAAGATCTAACAAGAAATCAAGGAGTTAAGGCAAAAAGCATAAAATTGAAGAACATGCATGAAATTGAAGAACAAAGCATGAAAATAAAAGAAAGCTTACTTGAATTTAAGGGAAAGAGTAACAAGCTTGAATTAAATTGCAACAAAGTAAAAATCCAAGGAGTACTTGAATTCTTCTTAGGCTTACAAACTCAAGGAAATGCTTGAAAATTAAAATCTAAAAACTAGAGAGAGAAATAATTTTCAAACCCTAGCATGGGTTGGGAGGAGGTGTTTTACAAAAATGAGAGTTGGGTTCTATTTATAATAGGTTTAATTGGATTTAAATGGGTCAATTTGGGCTTTAAAGGCTTAATTTCCCGGGTTTGACCCAAAAACAGGCTCCCTAGCCACTTGGCTAGCCCTTTTGGCTTGGTTGACTTGGTCTTGGGCGTGCATTGCTCGTGGTGGCTCGGTCTGGGCGAGACTGGGCTAGGGAGGGGTGCTGGCTGAAGGATGGCAAGAGATGGTTGGGGTATTGGCGCGCCTGGGCACTGGAGATGGCAATAGGTTGGCGCTGGAGATGGCGCCTTGCCTTGCGCTGGAGATGGCAGGGCATGGGTGCTGGAGATAGCATGGTTGCCTTGCGCCATGCCTTGGGCGCTGGAGATGGCAGGGCTGCCTTGCGCCATGCCCCTGGCGCTGGAGATGGCAGGGTATGGGCGCTGGAGATGGCATGGTTGCCTTGCGCCATGCCTTGGGCGCTGGAGATGGCAGGGCTGCCTTACGCCATGCCCCTGGCGCTGGAGATGGCAAGGCATGGTTAGGGATGACTACCATTTCAGAATGTTTTCCCCTTTTGAGCTCCTTCTTGGCATCAAGTTTGGCTTCGATTTTGGCAAGGCATGGCTAATATTTTGGCCTTCAATGCTTTTACCTATGAAAATAGGGATTTTGAACATAAAAATCCAAGAATTTCACCAAACCTCAATATAAATGAAACCATTTAACCCAATTAAATATAAAATAAAAAAGAAACACAAAAAACACTAAAACAAGAAAACCAATCTAGAAAACCTAACTAATCGATTCAAAAACTACTAAAAACAATATAAACCCCTAATTAAAATACGAGAAAAACACCACAATTACATGCAAAACGAAGTCACGATCCAAGATTCATACATCTTTGAAGTTGCGTGACCAACGGAGAAGATCATCATAGCGTGGCTGCAAGTATTTAGTATCCAGTGTTGATACTAATGTTTTCATATATTACTTTATGACTTTTTATATGATCTTGAACGACTTAAAGTAATATAGTTTTCGGGTTTATACACTCAGTTCGTAAGCACGTTGCTTACGAATGAAATTTAAACTGTTGTGATTTTGAACGAAATTTAAACTGTTGTGTTCTTACGAAAAAGATTTAATATTAATTTTGGTGTTATTAACACCAAACTTAATATTTATTTAACGATACTTATTTAATAACCATAAACCTACAAACATTAAAAAAAAAAAAAAAAAAAAGATGCTGGTACATAAATAGGAATAGCAAGAATCTTCACGAAAGTTGAGAATCCATGAATTTAATCGCAACATGAAGTGGTGAGAAGAGTGGCATGCATTTTCCCACTAAATTTCCTTCCTATTACATGCTTCCATTACATAGTGGTCCTCATCAAAGACTTATAATGGTGTACCAAATATATCTAAGATCCATTGTAGTTTTTTTCCTTCACATCTCAACTCTTTATTTTCCACTCAATAAAAGTTCTCTACTAGGATGGACCAGAAAAGGCAAAACAAAATCAGATTTATTTTTTAATTAAATAAAAGAGAGAAAAGTGAAAAAATTTGAATGGGCACTGTCATTTCCCAATTTCAAGTGATAATTATGGGCCGTCATATTCATTCCCTAAATAAAAGGTCAACTATCACCTAATGATTCATATGAAATGTGGTTTTAATTTTAAAGTTTTATTATAAATTAATTATCATTTTAAACTATGTAAATCATTCTTCAAAGTTTATTTTCGATTATTTTAAAAATCAGGACAAACTTAGGTTAGTAAGATAATTATGAAGAAATATAATAAGAAGTTAATTAAAAATATTGTTAATTAAATACTGGTGTATTAGTTAAATATATTTAGAACTACACATTAGACGTTTCAATATAATAACGGGTAATTACTTTTTGCCCCCAAACTATTACGTTTTTTACAGTTTACCATACAAACTATGCACAATTTGCAGTTTGTCCCTGAACCGTGATGTTTGTGGTTTTGTAATCAAAACGGATGATATGACACAATTCGATTGCGCCACGTCATCCGATTTTGGTCACAAAACCACAAAAAATCTGGTTTAGAGAGTAAATTGCAAATCGCGCGTAGTTTGTATGACGATTTGTCACAAATAATCGTTTGTATGTTCAATTGTGAAAAACGCAATAGTTTTGGGGACAAAAAATAATTGACCCATGCACGCAAATTTGAGACTGAAGATAAGTGTCAATACAACCAGTAATGTGATTATTCCAACTAAGATTGAGTATCATATACGTGATGATTGTACGTATAATTAATTCACGAATCAATTTTATCTTTATGACGAAGGATCTCTGAACTACATATTAGAATTGGGTCAATTTGAGGATGAACAATAGTAAGTGGACTTTCTGAGTTGTACGAATACCATCCAAATTTCAACTTTCAAGTAGGTTATAAACGATGGAATATTATAAAACTCAAACAAGTGCGAAAGCTAAAGAGATAGATAATCTTAAATGGAAAAATAAAATACAGGTGAAATAGTGTACGTGATCAATGTGGATGGGTTTACAATAATAATAATAATAATAATAATAATAATAATAATAATAATACAAATTTGAGGCCTGCAACTAGTACTGCACGCCGTGAATACATGACACTCATCCACAACAACTATCGAAACAGCCTTGGAAACCAATCAAATCTCATACACCCCAAACTAATTTCTTCTTCTTTGGCAAATGAAAAATGGACTGATTGCCAATTATTCAAAAATAAAGAAAGAAAGAAAAAGAGGAAACTAAGTTACAGAACAAAAAGGCTTGGGTTAAGGGGACACCTATCCTACTTTCAAACAAAATGTTAGGACAAATAGAAGAAATGAGAAGCCCAATATACTTGTGGACTTCACTTTCACAAGAATGAGAATGATTTCTTTCCTCTTCGTGTAGTTGTCTTTTATACCAAAGAAGCATGTGTTTTTGTGGGCTTTTACCTTCAAATAGGAATTTGCATAGTGGCTAATAATCATGCCAAGAATCTTTGGTAGGCATTTTGGTATTTTGTGGGAGTGTCATAGTACTACTGGCTAAATTGTAACCGTCAAAATAAATTTATGTTTTCTATTTCTATTTTTTTAGGACACATTACATAGGTTGATAAATGTTTAAATTAATTGCATTCATTACAAAAATCTTAGTATTATCGAGGGGAAAACCCGCAATAACAAGCAAAAAAAAACCTCGATAATCTTTTACCGAGGGAAATCTCCCCACAGATAAATCCTCATCGGTAAATTTTTTTAAGAGATATTGCGTCTTCGAAAATCTTTCGGAGGGTATTATCGAAGGTTTATTTTTTTGGTAATTTACGGGCCCAAAATCTGCCTGCCCTCGGAAAAATTAAGGGCGAGCTACCCTCGGAAAAATCGAGGGCATGTCCCCTCGAAAACACCGAAGGCGTGGTTCCCTTCGAAAAATATTAAAAAAAATAATATTTTCAAAAAAAGAAAAAGAATCGACGGGGTTTTGCCCTTGGTTTTCCTGAGGGGAGCACACCTTCGGTATTTTTCGAGGGAAATTATCACCTCGGTTTGCCCCTTTTTTTATTATTTTTAATTATAATTCTAATCCCTATTTTTATATTAAAATGCCCAAAAAATTTTAAAAAAATCATTAATAAACAGACAAATAAATAAACTAATTGCTATATAATTATCTTAGAATTTACAATTATTAAAGTTGTTCGACAAAAGTGATTAGCAAAAAAGTTTATAAAATATTTGATAGTCCTATGGCGGGGGAGGCTGCGGCGGGTACTGTTGTAATCGAGCTAACAGCTCGGCCATCTGGGTATTCACCTGCGCCTAAAATTGTTGCTAATTCTCGCGCTGCTGCTCACGTAGTAGCTCAGACTTGTTGTATCCCTACTCTATATCCTACTAGCTCGTCTCGTGGCCTCTAACTCCTCCTTCTGCCTGGAGCTGCGCCTCGAGCTCCCTCACGTGAGTCCCATCCTGTTAGGAGGAGGAGGAAGAACAGCTCGCTCAAAAATCCTTCGTAGCAGCCACAAACTTCACGAACAAGCTTGTCGTAATATCGACCCTTATTCGACCCGATGACGTCGAGATAAATAAGGTTAGGGTCAACCTGGTTATCTATATCTTATGAAGAAGCATGTGGCCCATCTAGACGTTGCTCGTACTCTTCCTGAATTACAACTCGTTAGTAAATTATTCATTAAGAGCAAAGAATAAGTTAAATAAAAAGAGCCTCACAACAGTATTATTGCATCTGGTATCGATCCACGTGCCATCATCTTCCTCGTGCGTACGTACAAAAATCTGGTAAGCAGTAGTCGGCTCACCCGCCTGCCGCTCCTGTATCAAAAAAAATAATAATTAGAAAATTAACATTAACAATAAGCAAATAAATAATATATTATGAAATGAAATTATTTATGATATCAAAAGAATAATCGATCGAATATCCCCCCACCTCCACCCCCCATGCTTCGACATCCCAGGATCAGGACCAGCAGGCTCGCTCCTCTTGTTGATGTTGCACTGCTCGAACCTCCTCCTGCTTGGGCTTATTCCACTCAACATTTCAAGCCCTAGTTGAAATGCATGATATATATATATATAAAGTCTAAATCATTTGTAATCATAAGAAAAATTAATTTAATAAAAAAATACGACATAATCATTTACCTCCAGACCCCTCATCAATGACTCTCGGTACTAGACCAGTCTGATCACGATACTGCTTATACACGTTCAGTCGCTTGCCATTGTCCTGCATCGTGTGGAGAAATACAGTCTGTACAAACCGTGGAGTATACAAGTTCGTGTCCCGATAACAAATCTCCTACAAAACAAAATAATAATTACAATTCAATTGATACATGGTTCTCAAGTTACAATAAAGATTAATAAATTTGAACACAAAATAATAATTACCTAAAACATGTCCCACCATAATGCATGAGTCTCCTTAGGTAATGCCTAAAACTGCCATCCAAGGGGATCGAACTCCTTCTCCATGATCTCCCAGAATATGTTAGTCAGCTTGACCTCCCTGCTATGTAGCCTGTAATTGTGTTTGTGATTACAAATCTAATTTAATAATAAGGATGATTAATATTTTAAAATTATTAATTTACTTACTTTTTTCCGACGAGAAAATAAGGTATTACCTCTATGGTGGGCCCAAGTCCTGTCGGGATGTACCCGCATCGGTGTCGATGATGGTGCCGGTGTAGTGGTATCGAGGGTCGGCGCTGAATGATCAGTAAAAATGCCCATGTAATCGTCATCAAAATCAGCTAAATGATTAGTTGACCCCATATCCGATCGAACTAGGCTTGATCCGCGTCCACGACCTGTTGACATCTGGTAAAAGTATATATAATACGAGCATTATACCAGTACACACACACACACACACACACACACACACACACATATATATATATATATATATATATATATATATATATATATCAACCATTTTAATAAATCCAAATATAAATAAATTAGTTAAAACAAGAGTGTTTTATAGTACAAACAATTTACATATATTTCAGCCAAACTAATCATTTGAACCGACACTTTCACCAAGTTCATCCACGTCATTATCATTGGGGTCGTGCAACCGGAAATCAGTATCGTCCAGTTGAATTGGTTGCGTGTATCTACAACTTATTATTGAAATGATTGCTCTGGTAGAGATTCGATAAACTCAACATTTGATCTTGCCTTAATTTTACATGTTACCCACCAGTCCAACTTGTCTCGTTTCAAACTTGGGTACGCACAATAGTATATTTGTAAAATTTGAGTAGCAAGTACGAAAGACTTATGCTTATGATTGACATCGACAAGTTTATAATGTGGATGAACTTTTGTGTACGTAGGAGTTGATCAAACCAGTCGCACTTGAACAATAGTGTATTTTTTTTTTTCATTTGGCCGGTGTATTCGAATTGCATAATACTCTAATAATCATACTCGATTGTCTTATAATTTGATCTTTAATACATAATTATATCGATTATGAAGGCAACTCCACAACAAATTCTAACTCTGTCCATGCTCAAAAAATGTTCGCGAAAGATCAATAATAATAAAATTTAGAACCATCCTGCAGAGAAATCATTTAGCAAGTAAATGATTCAAAACTTTTTAGCAATTTGTTTTGCAGTCTCATATAAAAAGTCATTATTAGAAAAATTAGACAAGGGGAGAGAGGAGAATGGATGTGTATAAACTGGTACAGAGTGATGTAAAAAATATAAAATTATAAGGAAATAGAATTGCCAAAAACAAGCAGAATAGGAAGAGGATAAAGAATAATTAATGTGTTATTTTATATAAAATGACAAAAATATCCATAGTTAGAAATAATCTTGAACCAAACTTTTTTGTTGGGGCATATATACAAAATCCCCGAGTAACTATAGATTAACGGTTGAATTATATTGCATAAAAATCGCAGGATTAATTGCCCAGTCACATATATTTTGATTTCTTATCCATTTGACAAATCTCAGTACTATTAATTACTAATAGATAAAGGCAATATCCTTTTTCCACGCATGGTACCATCTAGAATTTCTCAACTTTTTTCAAACAGCCCCCTAACTCCCCTCTAACCGCCGTTAGGTTTTTCGGTGCCTATATATATCCTCTATAGACTCTCCCCGGTTCTCATCACTTGCACATATATTATTATCACCATCACCTCTTGTTCTTGTGTTGTGTGTATATAAATACGAAAACATTATCAACTGTCAAGGCCCAATGGACTTTTCAAAGAGTGCGGGTAACTGGGCTTTGCCAGTCTTGTTGTTGTCATGTTGTTTGGCATTGCTCTACAATGGCGTCCAAGCATCCCATCATGTTTTTGCTCAGTTACAATCTGTCCCTGCTTTTAATGTCAGGGAGGTACATAGAACTGGTTACCATTTTCAACCAACCAAACATTGGATTAACGGTACGTTTTGTTGCAGTACAACATATTATTATTATTATTATTATTATTATTATAAAGTATTTAGATTTGTGCCTTAGAAATAAAAATGTGCAGTAAGTGGCCACGTTTAGACGTATTATTAGGTTTCGGGATTGGTGTCTCAGTTGGACCAAGTCAAACAAACCTTATTTTATTTTATTTTTTTATTTTTTTAAGCATTTGTTAGTTTTTTCTTTTTCTTTTTTGGTTGCAAGGCAATATTTAAGTTTGGAAATGCTTGTACATAATGATTGGTTAAGGCACATCACAGCGATTTATATTCATTTAGAAATATTTGATTAGTCAAATCAGATATCTGTTCCATTCCCATATATGCAGTACAATTTAAATGCTTCAAATTGAGATTAATTAATCGTATTACACGGTGATCCGGTATTAAATGATCTTGAACATCGTGCATTAAATTAATATACGTACAACAGCAATTCATCAATATGAGAGCAATAGGTATCTATAAGATTTTATGTACTATAACTCGAAAACGTGATCACTTTGTTGTCTTTATGTTTGTGTGAACAACGTTTATGCCCTCATAGGCAGGGTATCTCCAAGGCACTAATAATAAGTAGGTGTATTGTTCTTGTTGGTATTTTGCAATTTTGAAGTAACTTGACTTTACAAATTTTACCGTATAATGACGTATTTCCTATTATATGTTATCAAGCAATCTATCAAAGACTCGGGCTTTTATTTTTATTTGGGCCCTGTATTATTTATGTACCACAATTTTCTTCTACTTTATTAATATATTAGATAAATTGTGATAGTATCTAATATATTTAAAATTTATTAATTATGTTGTGAAAGCTTTATATAAATTAAAACTTTTAAATTTAACGAAAATATTAAATAATCTATATACTAATTTAGCATATTCCTTGTAAGTTGGGATCAGAAAATATTATTTTATAAAAATTATTAATTAATCAAATATTGAATTAACAAATTTACAGTCAACCAACTATTGAAATTTGCATGCATGCATTAATTTGTACAGAGAAATAGCACATGGTCCCCGGCCAAGATTTAGCTGAATTTATACACTTTAATTCTAAAAACGAATGTTGAAGAAAAGAGAGAACAAAAAATAATACCAGGGACTTTATGATTTTGGCCTTTTGGGTACATGATAGGGACTCGTCATTATCTCACACACATCGTAATTCAGTTTTAATATGGAACTTGTTAGGTCTATTTAAATTCCAACATCTTTTTTTTTTTTTTTTTTTTTTTAAGATTTTAAAGAGAATTCTTTTTTTTTAACTGTTAATCTTTTTTTTTTTTTTTCTTGCACTTATCTCCTGAATTGTGTGTTTTATTCTTTATATCCACGAGTCATTTTTCAATGAATATCATTCTCGGAAATTATTTTTGATAGAAATTTTCGCATAATTGAAGGGCAAAATCTTCCTTCCATACGACTCGTTTTCATGGTCTGCTAGAAAATTGTGTATGGAAGGGCGATTTTACTTTTCAATTGTGCAAAATTTCTACGAAAAATATCATTCGCCAACAACTTTTGCTGGAATAATACTCAAAAAGATAAATTATAAAAGACACACAATTTAAAATGTAATATTTATAAAAATAAAAATTAAAAGGCAAAACATCAAATTGGGAGAGTTTGTTTGAAAAAAAAAATTCGAGATTTTATTACTGAATAGTAGTAATTGACTAGAATTTATTTGTTACGTATTGTTTGAATAGTTAGGTATTAATGTAGTTTGACTTATTAATGGCTTGATTTGTTTCTTTTTCATGTGTTTTGGTGGATGATACAAAAACAATCGAATTCAGATCCAAATGGTAAGTAATATTCTCACTATTAATTTATTGCGTATTTATCATACCGTCAAACTATATTTCCTTAAAAACTCTTTACAACAGGACCAATGTATTACAATGGAATCTACCACCTCTTCTATCAGTACAACCCAAAAGGTGCTGTTTGGGGCAACATAGTTTGGGCCCATTCAGTGTCCAAAGACTTAATCAGCTGGAAAAGAGTTGAGCACGCAATTTACCCATCAAAGCCCTTCGACAAATACGGCTGTTGGTCTGGATCAGCCACAATTCTCCCAGGAAACAAGCCCATTATCCTCTACACAGGCATCGTCGACCAAAATAACACCCAGGTCCAAAACTACGCAATTCCAGCAAACCCATCGGACCCATACCTTCGCAAATGGACCAAGCCCGCTAACAACCCACTTATCGTTGCGGACCTGTCCGTTAACAAAACCTCGTTCCGCGACCCAACAACAGCCTGGTTGGGCCGAGATGGCCACTGGAGAATTACATTGGGCAGCAGGAGAAAGCACAGGGGTATTTCACATTTGTATAGAAGCAGAGATTTTATCCACTGGACCAAGGCCAAACACCCGTTGCACTCTACTGCTGGGACCGGAAATTGGGAGTGCCCTGATTTTTTTCCGGTCTCGGTTTCTGGTGGGCTGGACACTTCTGTTATGGGCCCAGATGTGAAGCATGTGTTTAAAGTGAGCCTTGATGAGACCAGATACGAATATTACACGATAGGTACATATTTCGTAAAAAAGGATAGGTATATTCCTGATAAGGGCATGGTTGATGGGTGGAATGGGCTGAGATATGATTATGGTAATTTTTATGCATCCAAGTCCTTTTATGACCCAAGCAAGAAAAGAAGGATTTTGTGGGGTTGGGCCAATGAGTCCGATTCTACAGATAATGATGTGAAGAAGGGTTGGGCCGGAATTCAGGTATATTAAATTGTGTTTCATTAAAAGCACATTTTATTTGGAATTCATGATTGGAATTATATTAACCAATCTCATTTTATTTATTTATTTATTTATAGCTTATCCCACGTACAATTGTGCTTGATCCAAGTGGCAAGCAATTGTTGCAATGGCCCATTGAGGAAGTGGAAACTTTGAGAAGGAATAAGGTTGAATTGAAGAATAGAAAGCTTGCAAAGGGTGAAAAGATCGAAATTAAAGGAGTTACAGCTGCACAGGTATTGTTTTTGGCCACACATTACCTATCGTAGGATTAAAATTTAAAAAGTGACAATCGAAAAAGTGATTACATAACTAAATATTATGCATGAATATATTATATTCGTGGCAGGCCGATGTTGATGTTACCTTCTCGTTTGATAGCTTGGACAAGGCTGAGCCGTTTGATCCAAAATGGGATAAATACGATGGACAAAAGATCTGTAGCCAAAAGGGCTCGACAATCCAAGGTGGATTAGGGCCGTTTGGGCTATTAACATTGGCCTCACAAGACCTTGACGAATATACCCCTGTATTTTTCAGAGTCTTCAAGGCTCAAAACAAACATCTTGTTCTTTTGTGCTCTGATGCATCAAAGTAATCCAATAACTTGATTTTTTTTTTCTTTTTTTTATTATTGTAAACTCTCATTTTGTTTTTATTAATTTAATATTTGTTGACAGGTCAACTTTAATGGATGACGAGACACGGATGAAGGACGGCAAAGGCGCGTATAAACCCTCATTTGCAGGATTTGTAAATGTTGACTTGAATGACAAGAAGCTTTCTTTAAGGAGCATGGTAATATATATATATATATATGCATGGGTATTATTTTGTATTCTTTAATTGTCTACTTTACTATGCCTGATTTGTTTAACGAAAATGACTATTATTAAATTGTAGATCGATCATTCGGTTGTGGAGAGTTTTGGTGGTGGAGGCAAAACCGTGATTACATCACGGGTTTATCCAACTCTTGCGGTATATGGAAATGCGCATTTGTATGCATTTAACAATGGCGATGAGACGATCAAAATCGAGAGTTTGAAAGCATGGACCATGAACAAGCCTCGGCAGATGAACCACTGAGAGATGGAGATGTTAGTTTCTTTTTTCAGTTTGATGCTATTGAGCTTGTTTTCGAGTTTTAAGAACAAAGAAAGCTAACGGCTAGATATCATGTGTAATATGTATGTATGTGTGTGGACGCATACAAATAAGGGAAAATTCCCGATTAGTATCAAATCAAAACTTTTACGTACCTTTTAGTTACTTAATATTATATCCCATTAAGTTAATTATATTAATTAATAAATTATAAATAAGAACTGGGTATAATGCCCCTAAATAAACTCTCGATATGGGGAATTTTGTGAATTGTAATGGCGAGTGGAACTATGGTGTATTGCCCTATAATCAAGTAGTATGAAATACCTAATTAAAACATGAGACTTTTCCAACAAATTTTAAAAAATTAAACATGAGACTTTTCCAAATTAGTGTGAAATTCAAAAAGGAAAGTATGAAATCCAAGTATGGAATTCTAAAAGGAAAGTATGAAATATCAAGTAGTATGAAATGCCAAATTTTACGTGCATTTTGCGTGGAAAACAAGTATTAACTAAAAAAATTCCAAAAAACGAACATGGGGCTCTTCCAACAAATTCCAAAAAATGAAACATGAGGCTTTTCCAAATTAGTATGAAATTTTAAAAGAAAATTATGAAATCCAAGTATGGAATTCTAAAAGGAAAGTAAAAATGAAACATGAGGCTTTTCCAAATTAGTATGAAATTTTAAAAGAAAATTATGAAATCCAAGTATGGAATTCTAAAAGGAAAGTA
>BMAC01000962.1:128810-150417 GCA_014905375.1 Phtheirospermum japonicum | reverse complement strand
TCTTTGCTTGGAATAAAGAGAAGAAAAGCTGAGCTGTAGGAGTAATTCGAGCATATTGGGCAGCCAGATGGAACCCGGCCATAACACGGAAGGCATTGGGTAGGAACTGTTGAACTGGGATGCGGTACAGCCTAGAAATAGCCTGGATGAAGGGATGGACAGGCAGGCTTAACCCCGCGTAGAATTGGTCTACATAAAAAGTCAGATGACCGGCGAGAGGCGAGGACGCCCCCTCGCCGGGTGCAGGATTAGTGAAGGAGAACATATCGGAGATAGGGAATTTGGCGCGGATTTCCTTGAGGGTTCTATTGCTAACTATCAAAGATAAGTTGTCAGGAGGAGGAGGAGGTAGGATCACCGGTGGTCCCCTCCCCAGAGCCGTCGCGTAAGAATCGGCGGAGGAAAGGTTCACGGTGGAGGTGGAGTTCACCGGAGATGCTCCCGACGAACTCTCCCTGGTGGAGTTGGTTCGGGAGGAAGAAATTGACATAATTAAAGAGTGTGTGAGAAGAGAAAGGGTACCTGGTAATGATTGCTGGGGAAATTAGAAGAGTATTACTGGAGAAGCAGAAATCGCCAAGATATTGCAAGGAAAAGAGAGAAGGAGACTTTAGAGGGTTTTTGAGAAATAGAAATATAAGAATGAAGGAGAAAAGGTATTTGGGGGGGACAAAAGGAAGGAGGATCAATTTGAAAAACTAAAATCAAGGAAAAAGTGGGATTTGATGGGATCCTCACATTTAATGCGGGCAGGGGAACCGTGCCCTGGGCAGTGAGCTGGAACGCTAACCGCCCTGAATAGGGACACGTGCTGTTGACCAATCAGGTACAGTACCTGAAAAGACGTGTGGATGTGGCAACCGTTGGGGGAATATGGACCGACACCACTAGCGCCAATAATTAGGGCTATTTTGGCAGGCGGATATCTCGGGATTACCCAGTACGAGAAATCATAAAAAACAAAATGATCACATTCATTTCGAAGGAGCCTGGGGATATTACCGATCTACCCCAACTGATTGGGGGGAGGAGTTGACAGGGCAGAATATATGCCAAACCTAGCTTGGGGTAGCTCTGACCCAGAATAATTAAATAACTTAAGAGAAGTATAGACTAACTCTGTCTCTACGAAAGATCTAGTTAGCCCTCCTGGCAAAACAAGATGTGGGGAAAGATGGTTATCCCTTGAGATCCCTGACTTGGTCATCTGCAAGAACACTAAAGTTCCGGAGATTATACCCAGTCGAAGCCCTAGAGGTGGAGTTTAGCCTGACCTGGGTAAAAGGCCTGGTTGAGTCCCCTGAGGAATGGAGCTCTTCCTCATTATTAGCAAGAGTTGACCTGTTGAACAGCAGGGGCGAGAGGAAAGAGGAGCCGAAGTATCGTGGACTAGGTCAGATTGAGGGAAGGAAATAAAGAAGATCTGGAAAGAGAGAACTGTTTCTCAGATTCCCAACAAAGAGACAGGTGGGACCACTTGTCAGAATTTGTTGGGTAACGGCCCTTGATTCACGCCATGTGTTCCTTAGATCCCGGCTGGGGTCCCCGTTAAGGAAAGCTATAAATATCTCAGCCTCAAGGCTGGGAGAGGTATGTCATTCTTTTGAGCTTTCTTGTCTTCTTTCTGGAAARCACCTCAAACGCTTACTGACTTAAGCATCGGAGAGGTTTCCACCRGAAAATCACCGGTGGTCCTTTCTAATCAGTTTTTGTGGTGCAGGTTCATGGATGCTCTGGTTTCTACAAGTATTAATTGGGTAGTTCACTTTTTAGGCTGAAACAGTTTTCAAGTATGAATCTTAAAACTGTGCAGGATGAAATTTTATGAAATTCTAAAAATTCATATAAACGAGTATGAAATTCAATCATGCCTCATAAAATAAAAAACATGTATGAAGTTCTTCAAATTATGATATCTATAAAAAGAGAGTATGAAATTCAATCATACACAAGTATGAAGTTCTATGAAACAAACTCAATCATACCCCATTCACATACTAAAAAGAATAGTATGAAATTCAATCTATCTCGTTAACTAAAACAAATTCCACAAAATGAACATGAGGGGAGTTGTGTGAATTGTAATGAGAGTGGAAATTTCGCTCTATCTCGACCTTTAAATGCGTACATTCGTCCGTGTCGTGACCATATTCGTTGTGGTATCGACAGAATCGCTCAGATTTTTCCTTCCCTGGCTTCTGGGAGTATGTTCTGGGCCATTTGAGGTCAGGATGTCGCTTAATTACCTGCAGAATTTTCTCCCTGAGGTGAAGCCAAAGGTGTATACCTGTCAAATCGAGGACGGCCTCCTACCAGATCAGTCTTGGGCTTCTTAATTTGTGCCCTATCTTCCCTATCGGGTCGTTCTCTCCGCTTCTCTCCATCGTCCTTTATCTTCAAGGCTTCTTCCAAGTGGATGTACTTTTTCGCTTTCTCCAAGAGCTCTCCGAATTTCAGTACCGGCTTTACCACCAAGGATTGGAAGAACTCCCCCTTCCTGAGCCCTTGAGCCAGGGCATTGACCAAGAGTTCTTTAGAGCTGAGGCCACCTCTAGTTTGGCGTCTGTGAGCCTTTTGATATACCCATGCAGGCTTTCATTCTGCTTCTGCTTCAAGCTGAACAGCTCTAGCGACATTTTTTGATATTTCTTGCAACTGGTGAACTGGTGCAGGAATGCAGAACTGAACTCATCAAAGTTGCTTATAAAACGGGGGGTAGCTGGCTAAACCAGAGCTGGGCTGACTTCGTAAAATTCGTAGGGAAAACCCAACACATGACCGAGTTAGAAAACTTGTGCAAGGTAGCTACGATCTCAAATCGGCTCAGGTGATCCCACGGATCCGTTGTTCCATTGTACTCGAAGCCCATGGAATGGTAAGAAGATGGGAGATAGTCCCTCCTGACCGCCTCCATGAACGGAGTGCTCCGCCGTGCTTGGCCTGCGACCGCGCCCGCCATCTTTCGCTTAACTTCCCTGACTTCTTTTTGCAGATTCTGTATTTGCTCGGTGAGGTATGTGTTGGTTTTTCTTGAAGTTCCGTTGTCTGAAGAAAAAAAGCTTTCCTCATCTTCCTGGAGAGGAGCTCTGGACTTTCGCTGGGCCATGCGCGATGGCTCCATATTTGGCAGCTGGTTTTCCTTGGAGGGTGGTGTCGAAAGTTCAGCAAATTTCTTTTCCACAGCCACCTCCATCGCTTTCCCGATGAGGTTAGATAGTTGCCTAAAAAAGGAATCATTCAACGGTCCTCCGTCTGCCTGCTGGGCTCCTCCTGGAGGTGGTTGCGTCGTGCTTGGCCTGGTTGCTGCCGATGGCCCTGCTGTCTCAAGTATGCCCGTTGGCGTAGAAGAACTTGGTGTTCCACCCATTTCCGCCACCAGGTTTTGCCTGAGTCCGTCCGATTCCATACTTCTTCTCATGTCTTAGCCTTGTTTTGCCACAGACGACGCCAATTATTTCGCACTGAAAATTACACTGGGAACACTGCTCCTTCCTTGAGAATATCCCGACCATCTTCAACAAAAACACGTTAAAAAGGACCAACAAGAGTTTTCCGGTGGAAGCCTCTCTGATAATTAAGTCAGTTAAGCGTTTTTGATTGGAATAAGCAAAGTCAAGAGGAGAATGCTTAGGAATGTCATGCCTTTCTCAGCCTTAGGGCTGAGATATTTATAATTTTTGCCAAGCGGGACCCTTCTAAGATTCCGAAAACAGAAACCCGCGAATCTTGGGCCGTTATTCAAGACGACCTGACCTGCAAGCTTCCTTCCAGGGAGCAGATCAGTTTTGTCGTTAAGCTCTCAAATTCCTGACCTGGTCTCTCGAAACCTTATCCAAGGCTTTGAATCAGGTCGAAATGATACCCGTCAAGTTGTGGGTTAGTCCTACGCCTCATCTTTCTTTTCTTAAGGTTTTTGGTCAGCTCATCCCCACTAGGTCTACCAGGGCAAACACCGTGCAAGATGGTTGACCAGATTATTCTGTTTAGGGCAAGTGGAGGCGTGACCTCACCATTTTAGCCTTTCCTTCTTTCCCGACCTGAGCAGGATAGATCCCTCTTCTGGGTCATTAGCCCAGATCAGGATCAATCTTCATTCTATTTTCCCTTCGGGGTCAGAGTGGAAACTCAGGTCATCCCAATCAGATCTTATTCTCCAGGTCAGGCATATTTGGATCGTACTAGTCGCCGTCGTTATTCAACCTTTCGTTGATGTAGCTTCTCCATTAACATTCAACTCAATCTTTTAAGTTTCTGGGAGATTTTGTAATTCTACCAGAATTGCTTGCACTTTCACCATTTTTGCGGCTTTGAACTGCTGCAATTGTGACTTCGAGTTCAAACTTTGATTTTTTTTTTTGAATTTTGGGAAATTGTTGGGAATTTCTTCGAATTGCTGCCGAATTATTGTTCGAGTTTCTTTTTCTTTAAATTTTAAACATGGTGTAATTTAGAGATTTGAGAAGTGATTTTGGAAAGGAAAAGAGTAATTAGGTATAATTAGGATTGTTAGTTATTTTGGTCATTTGGTATACAATATGTGTAATATTGACATTTTCCCTGTATTCAAGGCCCAATCAAACATCATGTTCTTCTGTGCTCTGATGCATCAAAGTAAATCCAAACTGAACAATGTTTTTGAATATATAGTAATCTCGCTTCATTTTTTCTTAATATAACATTTTTGACAGGTTGACATTAATGGATGACGAGACCCAAACAAAAGACTGTAAAGGCGCATACAGACCTTCATTTGCCGGATTCGTAGATGTTGACTTGAAAGAGAAGAAGCTTTCTCTAAGAAGTTTGATATATATACGCATATTATTTTGTAGTCTTTAATTGTTTACTTTATCATTCCTGATCTACTAATGATCATGGCATTATTAAATTGTAGATTGATCATTCTGTTGTGGAGAGTTTTGGTGTTGGAGGCAAAACTGTGATTACCTCACAGGTTTGTCTAACTCTTGCGGTATATGAAAATGTGCATTTGTATGCATTATACAATGGCGATAGACGATCAAAATTGACAGTCCGAAAGCATGGACAATGTACAAGCCTCCGCAGATTAACCATTGAGAGATTAGGATGTAGTTAAACTTTAGGGGTTATATAGATTCTTGGATTTTTGTGGATTTTATTGAATTTAATAGAATCGCATAGAATTCATCATATTCATAAAATTCCAAACCAATAGAATGGTATAGAATTCAACATATTCCATATAATTATATATTTTTTTTAAAGAAACCCATCGTACCATTAATTCTAAAGAATCACGTTAAAAATCAACCAAAAACTACATACTCACACACATGTATTTAAATATAGCAATATATCTCATTGATCACCAAAACTAAATAACGAGTCCATTAAACATTTTGAAAAACTTGAAAAATAACATAAAATATGATAATTAAAAAATGTACCAAATGCTCAATCCTCAACCTTAGGATTAAATGGAAAAACTATTAATTCTGATGTGATTTTCAACTGATGTAACACTATTTAATAGATCTAGCTGAGTATATGTAGGACATGTGAATTATTTTCAACTCCATAGGTTTGTGCATAAGTAACAAATCTAACATATATTCTCTATAATTATAAAAGGAGTATTAAAGAATTGTCGCTAGTTGCAAAAGAGATGAGGTTAGGGCAAAAGTCTTTCCACGAGTTGAGTTAGAGGAGGTTATGATGTGATGATTCACTTTTTTATTTTATTATTATTATTATTATTGAGGAATTAGAATTCCAAAGGGATCATGGTTGGATTTGTTAAGAAATTCTCTCTTCATAATTTTCATGTAAAAGCCTATCAAAATCCTTTAAATTCCATTCATGATGGAACTCTACCAAATTCCATAAGTGTTTGAAGAGGGTGGGTTCAAATGGGAACCATGTCATTATATGTGAACCTGCGAACTAGTGCTTTTACTATATACCAGCAGTGCTTTTATTATACAATCATAGTGCTTTATTGATATTTTAGTTATATACACTAGCAGTACTTTTATTAAACAATTCTAATACTTTTAATCAAATAAGGAAATACATAAAAGTTCTGATCCATCAATTTAATTAGATCTAAGGCCTAGTATTGACCCTAGGTTCACATATAAGGACATGGTCTCATTTGAACCTAATTCGTGTTTGAGGACTTCAAAATTATATGGAATCAGTTAAATTCCATATTGAGGACCGTAGAATTTTATAAAATCTACAAAATTTCTAATTGAGGACACACAGATTTATATGAAATTTGAAATTTTATTAAAATCCATATTGGGGACACTCCCTTTAGTTTCTTTTTCTAGTCTATGCTCTTGAGTAGAGATGTTTAACGGGCTGACTCTATCGATTTTGGGGCAACTCTAGCGGGTTTCGGGTTAAACGGTTTGAACTAAAGAAGCCCTAATTGAAACGAGTATAAAAAATGAGCATCCAACCGTTGTCGGGTTTCGGGTTAAACAGGTCACTAACCTATGTGTCTTCTTAGTATGCTTCGTTTGATAAATAAAAAATTCTGGTGCTTCGTTTGCCTGTGTGTCATCCGAGCCTAATATTTACCTATTTTCTTTTTATTATATCTTACCTAATTTATTTTTTTTTTAATTATATTTTTCCTTATTCAATACTTTGCTTTGATTCCCCTAATATAAAATTAGAAATAAATCATATATAATAAGTAGATAAGATCTAAATTAGTTATTTTAATTAAAATAAAAACTACATATGAAATAATTTTAATTAAAAAAACTTTATTATGAAAATAATTAAATAAATTTTATTTATAATATAATTTAAAATAATTCTATTTTTGTAGTTTCAAATATTCTATATAGGTAAAATATGAGTTATTTACAATAATCTAAATATGTAACTAAATATTAGTAATTTATTCAATCTAAACATAAAAATATTAAAGTATACACTAATAATAAATAAACATTGATTAGACACCAGTACAATGCGACACGGGTTGAAAGTATGATAACTTTTGAATATCTTAAAGTATGTAACTAATAATTAATAACGAATTTATCCTAAACATTAATATATAAAATAATTAATAATAATTATTAATAAAAATAGATATTAGACACGGGTTTAGAATGTGACGCTTTTTGAATTTTTGCAAGTATGTAACTAGGATTTAATGAATTTAATTTAAACATCAAATACAAAAATATTTAATATTTATAATATTAATAAATAGATTAGACATGTACTACGGGTTGGGAATAATTATTTTTATTTGTTATTTTAGATTTAAAATTCATTAATTATCACAAATATTTTTATATTTATCTTGATAAGTTTCGTGTAATACACGGGTGTTAAACAAGTATATATTAATTCAAAACCCTCCAAATTCATGTGTTTTATTCGTATGTTTCGTTTGGATAATAAGAAATYTTGGTGCTTCGTTTGCTTATGTGTCATMCGAGCCTAATATATACMTAATTTAACATTTTYATTTTACTATATCTTGCCTAATTTAATATTTTCTTTCTATTATATTTAGCCYAACTTAATAGTTTTGTTTTATTATATTTTGTYTAATTCAATAATTTTCTTTTATACTCCTAATATAAAAAAATAAATAAGTCATATATAATTAGTAGAAAAAGATCTAGATTAATTATTTTAATTAAAAGACAAATTAAATATGAAATAAATTTAATTACAAAAAAGAAATTATATATGAAAATAATTAATAAATTGTATTTATAATAAAAGTTGAAATAGTTTAATTTTGAAATTTTAAATATTCTGTACAGGTAAGTTATGGTATATTTGCAATAATTGGAGTATGTAAAAAAATATTAGTAATGAACTCAATCTAAATATAAGAAAATAAAATTATATAATAATTAATTAATATTTATTACACAATGACACAATGCGAGGAGGCTTGAGGGTAAGACACATTTTGAATTTTTCAAAATATGTAACTATAATTACTAACAAAATTAGTTTAAATATAAAAATATAAAATGAGTTAATATTAATTAATTAATATAAATTAGATATGGGTTGAAAATGTGACATATTTAGGATTTTTATTAGTGTGCAAATATAATTATTAATAAATTTAATTTGAACATTAAAATAAAATATTAATCAATAATTATAATAATTAATAAATTGAACAAGGCACGGGTTGAGATACACATCCTTTTAATTTATTATTTTAAATTTAAAATTTAAAATTTTTACAAATATTTTTTATATTTAGATTTTTATAAATCCCGTGTAATACACGAGTGTTAAATAAATCAAGATTTTGAATTAAAACATATATAAAACTTTACATTAGTATTTCCTTAAAACATAATAAACAAACATTTACTTTTGTACAGAGATATAATATATTAAATATATATGATAGCAATAAAATAAATAAGTATTTACACATTAATATAAAAATAACATAAATTGTACAAATATTAATTTGTTACGACATTAAACATTAAATCCTTGGTAGCCAAGCAGTGATGGGGTGACCAAATTCTCTGAACGCCTGTTGACAAAACAATTTTTGAAGAAAAAAGGAAGCTGACGGCGGGCTAGCCTGTTTAGCCAATTTTGAAAGGGGGGGAAAAGGAAGCAACTGGCGGGCTAGCCCATTTAGCCTGCGGGCTAAACGGTCCGGAAAGGCTCGAATTTAAACGGGCCACGAATCTTGGGCCCTAAACCTAATTTTATCCAGTTTAAATGGACATGCGTCAAAATAACTTTTATATTTCTTGTGATAAATTATTATTTTAATGTAGTAAATGTATATTTATGAACATTTTACATACATAAAAAATATTCATATTAGTTATTATAATATGTTTATGTCTATCTAATAAAATTTTCATTACGATAAAATACATCTTTATTATGATAAATATTAATTTTAATAAATATTTATATATTTTAATTATCTCCAATATGATAAATATTAATTTTATATTAATAAATATACAAAATTTCATAATATATAGTACGCTTATTTTAAAAAAATATTCAATTTTATTATACTAAATATTTATCACTAAATGTACGATATACCCTGCCATCAGGCGTACCTAACAATGAATGCATGTAATGTGTTGACAAATAATCGAACCTTTTTTTATTCAAGTCAGTGGATTGTCAGTCAGTTGGAACTTAGAAGAACAAAATTCAGTAAAACATAGAAAAAAGGTATGTTTGTAAATTTGTCAAATATTTTAATTGCTGTAAAATGAGAAAATGTTAACTAGTCATTAGTACCAGCTTCTTAAATAACTATAATTTTTTTGGACATGACACCTAAGATAATAGGAAATACATATTACATAGCTTAAACATATATTATATTTTCACCACAATCTCAAATCAAAACTCGAAAATATGAGGAGCTTACAATATTAAATCCCAAGGGGGGATTTATTTCAATTGATTAATTACCCTACAACAATAATCTGCACCTAAAGTTTTGAATAATGTCTCTAGTTTCTTCCTGTTGGGGGTAAAGGTATACATGAAAAGTACATCTACAGGACTTAGATAAGACTCACAGCAGTAGCTGCTAGTTGATTTGTGAAAATGGGGCACGAGGCATGACAGCTGGCCTTAGTTCCTTTCCCGTAAAAGATTCATACGAATTGTTTTCTCGAAATTCTTCTTGAAGCTCCTCCATAGGCATCGCCCGAAGCGACTCTATTGTGCTCTTGCTGGGAATGTCCGGCTCGTTCCTAACAGGCGTGGAGCCCGTTGGCTCGTAATCCTGACATTTAAAAATATTGTATAAGGACAAATTAATTGACAATTATGGATTTCACCAATGTCCGGCTATATATAAAAAACAGAACATAGTATAGTACCATGTATTTTTGCCTGAAAGTATCGACCGAGTTTTGTTCGATACAGGCTGTCTGCTCAGAATGATCTCTCTTAAGGTTGTCAATTGTTTCAGAATGAGCTCTAGCAGTTGTCAGAATTTCGGAAACGGATGCCCTCTCCTGCTCTGACAAGCCTGGATTTAAAAATTTAACCAAGTCAACACAACCAAACACAGGTTTTAACTATTTAAACCATTGAGATTCATTTAACACTTTTTATATGTTGGCATTCAACATCAGAGAGAATATATATTATTCAAAACTGAAATATAAAAAACAGTGTTTAAACTAACCATCAATGAAATGGGTGATGTCTTCACCACTCTTTACAGTATCGCTCTCCATTGTAACTCTTGCAGAGTCGATCTCAACATTGTGTTGCTCATTTATCTCACTCATGGTCCTGAAACAAAAGCAGCATTCCATAAGTGGAAAAAAAATAATAATAAATGCCGCACTAAGATTTCACTCACAAAGTTGAAAGTCGAAGATACAGACACAGAGCCAAACATAGAAAAAGGACATCACAATAGGAAAGGGTATTCTGTATGAATTAACAAACCTAACACGCGAAGCAATTGTTGAGGCATGCTGGCTTCCCATTTCATTCAATGATTTTTGGGTTTTTTCCCACTGCTTCTTTGCTGTATCAGTAGTGTTTTCACTGAGGGGAAAAAAAAAGAAAGATCAAGAATTACTTTCTGCAAAGTAAAGAGTATTAGATAAAACATATGGCAAATCACCCACCATTTCTGCAATAGTAACTCCATACGACAATGCTTAGCTGCAGAAAAGTCAGCATTATCCTTAAAATTACTTTCTGATTGCGTAAAGCAATCCTGCCATTTTCTTTTAAGATCTGAAGTGATGCCATCCATTGTTGAGATGTGTCCATCCAAAAACATCTTGTTTCCAGTTGCACTGTCCTTGAGATCACCAAGCCTTGCATCCACCTGTCAGATATCAAAAGTTAAGTACCTAAATAAATGGAACAAATACAAATATCAACATAAAATGATGAAGAACAGCAAGACAAACCATCTGTTTCTGCCGAAGCATGCAATCAGAAACCAGAGTGGTCATATCAGCGATAAGTTTCTCGGCCTCTGACCTGGATTGCTCCTGCAAAATTAAACTCAACATAAGCTAAAGAGAGTCACAATTTGGGTAAAGGCGTAAACTGCAATTTCAGCAAACCTCATAAGCTTTCTGAAACTCAGCAATGCACTTTGTTTGAACTTCGTCGACCTGAGTTGCATGGCCTCCAAGCCTTTTTGATTCTTCCAAAAGCTTATCAAGAAATTCACTAAGAGATTCTGAGGTATCCGTCAAATTCTCAATACTAGCATTAAATCTCTGGAAAATCAAAGTTAATATATCAGCTATGCGGAGAAAATAGAGCACAATTCGCTTGGTGTAAAACGAGAATTATATATATGCACACCTGCCGAAGTTCTCTAGCTAAGTGAGCCATTTCCCCTTGATGACTTGATAAAGTTTGTTGGAGCTCATCAAAAACTGAATTCACTTCAGTTGTCTCTGTTGCTAGTAGCTAACATCATAGATTTGACAAAAAAGGTGAGACTATATACCATGCCAAGCTACAAACAGCAACAAAAATGTATTCTTGAATGTGGGAAAATGTTTCTTACGTCTCCAACAGAGTCTGAGTAAGAAGCAGCCAAGGCTGACAGTTCATCCAAAGCAGCATTACTGCCTGCTTTGTGCAGCCTAACAACATTTTGAACAGCCTCAAAATGAGAAACACATAAAGCCCTTGAAGCACTTACTTTATTCCTCAGTTCTACAGCAGCCTAGAAGAAAAACTTTGTCAAATAATAATCCATGCATAGTACAAATTGAAAAACGAATCAGTGAGGAGGGAATAGCTTCAGGGAAATAAATTCTATCAGAAAATATGTATTTGTTAAATGAAGTTCATAAGGAGAAAGATTCAACAACCAGCTAAACAGTAGAAAAACTACCTTTTCATGTACTTTGAGAAAAGAATTGCAGAGTTTCTCAACACATTCAAGGTGTTCACTTTGTTGAGACGTAGACCCAGCCAGCAACTTGCTAAGGGTATCAAGTTGTATGGTAAGATCAGTTTGGAAGCAGTTCACAGTAGATCTATTATCCGTATTCAGTTTGTCCTCTCTAGCTGCAATTTAATATCGTTTAAAAGCACTGAGATTTTGGGTTTAGGGGTTAATGACATCTTGAAAGCTCGTAGAACAAAGACTTACCGATTTTGAGAAATAAAGAGGCATTGTCCTTCTGAGATTTCTCCAACTCAGCCCGCAATACACATGCTTGATGAGCTAGCGCATTTTCTAATCATTTATCAATAAACAAAGTTTAGATACCAAATGAGGTAAATTCCAACAGCTAGCAAAACTATTAAATAGTAAATACCAGCTTTCTTTTGCTCAGATATGATAAAATCCCGCTCCTTGACGGAATATCGGCATTGTTTTAGTTCGTCCTCAGTGTTTGCTAATAACTTGCTTGTTTGATTCAAATCTTTCTGCAGACAACCTTGCGTAAGACTCATATACAATTTGAAAGCATTTCTTGACTCAATAAAGATGACTTACTTGAGTTGCAACAAATTTGTTGCTCAGATCAGTATATTGATCAACCTGGTCATCATATTTCGCCTGCAGATCCTCTATATGCTGCGTATCAGACAGTCACTGCTATTAGCCTTCAGGGATTGTCGTACCTATTGTTTATTTCTGGTAAAAAGACCATTGACTAAACTGACCTTCTGATGGTTTTCTATTGTCACTCCCATTTGTTCAATTTGATCAGCCATTGCCTAAAATTGGAAAAGATAGCGTTGACAATTAATGAATTTAAATTTTAAGCTTGTTACCAGATATTATATCACATTCACTACCAGAAGTATCAGTCTAACTTTTCAAGTAAATAAGAATTATTAGCATTGCCGGAATATTTCAATAGTATTAAGTTTAAGATGACTTGAAAAGTAAGTAGATGATTAAATTAAGGGGTTGCAGCATCCAAGATGTAGCACCTTTCTATCACTCTCCTCCTGATAATACCGCTCCTTAGGAATGTAGACCCCATTCTTTTCCCGTGCAGCATAAACCTCTATTGAGAGAGAAAGAGAGTGAGAGTAAGAGAAGATGAAACAAAAAGATGTGCTGATTCAAATTGAAGCACCAACAAGACAACACTAAAACATCATACCACAAACCTTAAGATTTACCTGTTTTAAGTCGTTCTATTTCCCCATAGAGATCCTTAATCAGAGTTGATTTCATCATCTTCTGATTCACCTACAAGTTAAAGCAAAATATCTTGAGGCTACACTGTTTAAATGAAGCACAGTTGTTGTGGCAAGCACCTTCATCAAAAATAAATATGACTATATATATTTTGCTGCAAATTAACTATCATGTAATATTTCTAGTCAAGTGAAAGAAATAATTTGATGTCGATCAACAATGAAATGTTTATCCCTCAATAAAAACAGATATAATATTGAACAGGAAAACAAACACGCGCGCTAACACACAAACATACACATAGATATATATCACAATAGAATTCGGCAAAAAAATTGTAGAGATTTTATAACAACGAAAGAACTTAGAGAAACAAAAGGAAGCAACGGATGTTGCAATTAAACAATGCAAAATATGCACTCTACCTCAGGTTTATTCTTTATATGCTTAGCACGGTGGGCATAATCTAGTGTGCTAAGGGTTTCCTCAAGACAGTGGACAGCTGGTGATACTGTAGCAATAATACAGGTCTTTGTTCTTCCCCCCAACGAATCTCTTAGTAGACGTGTGAGCTTGCTATCTCTGCAAGGATTTAGCACAATGAGGTCAAAAGTGGGTGGGTGGTGGTGGTGAAATGAAAGATCAGTAAATCACGAGAGATTAAACCTATAAGGAACATGTCCAAGGTGCTCTACGAGAGCACTGATCACTCGCCCTAATGTTAGCAAACTTTTATTTATTTCTCCAGCTTCCCTTGCCCTTCCCTAGATTGAAGAACAAATTCAGTTAGAGACAACAATGAAGGAAGAAGCAAGTGACCAGAAACATAATTAATGGAAAAGAATCAACAGATTTAACATAGCCTCAAACAAGAAAATCTTAAAAAAAAAAAAAAAAAAAAACACAAAAAAAAACACATTACAATGTAATAATGACAGACTAAATGATTACAGGATCAAACATTACCTCCCTTGCACCAGAACGAGAAATGTTCTCCGAACCAGCCAAATCAACCAAATTCAACTTGCCACATTTTATTAATTCTTCACCTTCAGGAGTTGCTTCCTTTATATGTATGGTTATGGAAAAGAGCGAATGTGATCGACTGAGATCCAAAACAAAATCAAATTAAGGTTCACTCTCAAAAAACCATCAAAACATATTCCAAGCAGAGTATAACCTTGATTGTTTGTTAAGTAGGGTTTCTGCTGTTCGACGTTTAGCAGATCCCCTTTCAAGTAAAGTGAAAATCTCACTGGCACTTGTTACAATTTCCTCTTCTAGTCCTCTGACAAGGACACCACCTTTCCCATCTTCCATGAGTGGCAATTGCTTTTTCTGCTTGTCCTCCTGGGCAGCCTTAGACAAATCTTCAGGAGCTAGCAAATCCGTGATTTCTTCATTATATAGCTCCAAAAAAGTGACTTTCACACTGTATTCTGCATTTTGACCTTCTAATGTATCAAAAATCTGCTTTACTGCTCTAGGTATGACTCCCGCTCCTGGTGGCAACCCTCCATTTGGGCCAGCCTGCAAGATAATGAAAATCAAATCAATGGCAGAGTAAAAATTAACAAAGACAAATAAGACAGCAGGGTGGTACACTACCTTAGACCTCTTACATTCACCCTCCATGGTAAAAGTTTTTCCTGTGCCAGTTTGTCCATAGGCAAATATTGTACAGTTAAAACCTTCCAAAACCTCATTCACGATTGGAATAATTGCTTGGTCATACAGATCCTTTTGTCGGGCATTAGGTCCAAACACCTAAATATGAAAAGGAAATTGTCAAATTTATTCTAACAAAAATACGGGGAACAATTTACTTCCAAATTCCATTTCTTACGCAGTGTAATTCAGATTTAAAACTCAAGATTACTCCATCAATTGCTCAATTTCAAGCATCAGTTTAAAATTCTACAAGGAATTAGACAGAGAATCCAAAAAAAAAAAAGGTTGATGTACTAATGAATTCTCTCAACCCATTCTTACTAATAAATTTCACAATAAACTTTAATTACAAATAATTCAAGATAAAGGAACATTCACACACACACACATAAAAAAAAAAAAAAAGCTACCTTATCGAACATAAATACTCTATCAATATGCTTGCCGGCAATGTTCTGAGAAACCGAGACCTCTCTTTGGTACTCGTTGCACGTCACAACCTGAGGCGCATTGTTCCGCAACTCGTCGTCACTAAACGGCCTGAAAAATACCAACATCAAGCACGAATCTAAGAATAAAAAAAAAAACCTTAAAAAATCAAATGCAGAAACCCTAGAGCATCACAGCAACATCAAATTACCTGCAACGAAGTAGAACCTGCACATTGACTCCCTTCTCTTTTGACATCTTAGAGATACAGGTTTGCTTGTGTTTGGATTTTTTTAAATTTTTTGCTGATGGAAGAACAATCAGATCTCCCACTCTCTGTGTGTGGTGTGTGAGAATTTACAGAAAATGAAAAAGCAGAGCGGGACGGGACGGGACGATGTGGACTGAGAATTTGAAATTTGAGGAGCCTCTGCGAAATCCGGATCCAACGGTTCATTTGTGTTTTTTTTTTTTTTGTTCGAAAGCTTATTTTACACACCGAATTGACAGGTATGCCCTCACGCGTGTTTTATCTTCTTGGGCCATTAGTTGGGCTTGGGCCTCCAACCCAACCCAACACACTATTTTAACTTCTGAGTTTTTTGGAGAGAAATGCCATAATAAAATAATAGTTCCAAATTTACTTTTGGTTAATTTTTTCACTTATTCTAATGCATGGTTTTATTTTTATCTTAATACTACGAGACTCTGGTTAAATGTATTATCGCATTATTTTTGGAATATTAAAAATAGACACAAATCTTTTTATTCTAATTTCTTCTTGTCCTCAATCACCTTCTTATAAAATACATCAAATTCTTTTTATTTTTGGTATAATTAAATAAATAATATAAATTTAAATAAGAATTAAAAAAATATGTTACTTTCAAAAAAAATTTAAAAAATAAGGCGGGACGCTATTGCCAAAAGCGTCACGCCCACCGGGAAACTATTGTCAAAAGCATCCCGAACCCAAATTTGTGCCCCCAAAGTTTTTGGGGCCGAAATGAAAAAAAAAAATACATGGGGGGTCGGGACGCTTTTGGGAATAGCGTCCCGATAGATTTTGTAAAAAAAGAAATTCCGGGATCGGGACGCCTTTGGGAATGGCGTCCCGGGATATTTTTGTAAAAAAAATAAAATCGGCCATATAACCCTAACCCTAACACACATATTATTTATTTATTTATATTATCTAGTTTTTAGGTTTTTTATATTTATAATTTATTTAAAAATTTTATTAATTAAATTAAATAAACATATCATAATAATGTCTTAAAATTACAAGAAGTTTATTTGAAAATAAAAAATACAATAAAATAATATAAATAACCAAATGACAAGAAATTTTAATTTCAAATTAAAAATACAATAAAATTAAGATACAACAACAACGAAGATTAAAATAAAAATTACAGTAATTTGATATTACACGGATGCGATCACATTCGTAATGGCGGATTTCCAATGAGATTGTGGTATTGACAAATGCAATTCAAATAATTTTTATTAAATACTCGATCCATCAAACCGAATAAAGGTTCTCCATGTTTTAGATATGCAGTAGTAAACTCAGCATCGCCTGCGACGTCGTTCCAAAATCGCACTAGCCAATCTGGCGCTTGCACTTTGTTGGTCTCATGATCCCAAGTGCAATGTTCGTTTCCCAACATCATATGAAAATACCTATATCGTTTTTCCAGAAGTTGAACTCGAGCGGTTATGTCGTCCATTGTGAAGTCTTTCACGAACGCACCATTTATTTTGTCCAACAAGATCCACGTGATATTGTTGAGTAATCCTCTTCTGGGATCATAGACATCATTGAGCTTACTCTCATGGAGGTCGTCAACAAGCTTAGTATCCATATGGATGCTCCATTCGGTTAAATTCGTATCGTAGAAAAAAAAATATTCTTCGGATTCAAAATATGGTACATTGTTAGGCTGATTTGAACTCATTTTTTCCTTTTGTTATGAGAATGCTTAGATGATGGAGAAAACCAAAGGTGTGAGGGAGTGAATTGGTTGTAAAGAATGTAGTCCAATGTTCCAAATGTATAGATGAGTTACAATCTCACAAGACAGTTATATTGAATGTGTTGTCGTTGTCATAGCTAAAGATGAAAACATAATGCTTATGGTGTGGTCTTTTCACAAAGAAACTTGATAAACGTGTGGAATAATGTCAGGTCTTGTCACATGAAAAATTGAAAAACCTATTGATACATGTGTAGTATTGTCATCAGCAATTTTAGATAAATATTAAATAAATAATTTTATTGAATAAGAAAAAATAAAAGATTACACATTTGATTAAATAAGAAAGTAAATGACGTGACAAATTCAAACATTACAAATTAAACATAGTGCATAGTTGCACACTCGAACTAATACATTGAGAACGCATCAATTTAAAGCTGCTTCCATCTTCTTTCATAATGGTGGGACGTCATACAAATAATACCTCCATTATGCATCATCACCGTATTCCTTTATTAACAAAAAAAAAGTTAGTAATTGAAATGAAACCAACATAAACCAAATAATTAGTTGTAGACAGATGTGTGGACTTTACATAGGTTGGAGAGACATTGTTATTGATAGTGGTATCAATACAGATCAACCCACGTTCTTTATCCAGAAAAACACCATCCTCAGAAAATCTTGCCTTCCACCAACCGTATCTCATCTCCATTTCTTCAATCCGGTCGTAAATTTCTGGAATAGTGGGTGAAAACATGAAACGACGCTCGAGTATAATTTTTACCTGCGGGACGCTCAAGATAACATATGCTTTTTTTGCACCTCTTTGAACACCTTCATTTTGAGCGCTCAGAAATTTCAAAATGACTCGTTCCATCTCCATGGTCCATGGGGTGAGTGCAGGATTGTAGTAATCATTGTCTATTTTTAGAACATTTGGATGATTTTTGTCAAAATTAGCCATTATTAGCTAGTATAGTTTATATTTCTTGATAAGTTTGTTTGTGTGTACATATATATAGATGCAGCTTTGCCAGCTATAATTGTTGTGCCATTGTGTTATCTTGTCAACCGGTACATTGTGGCACAGAACACAAATAAATAGCTGCCCACACACACATCAATGGGATGCAGCTTTGCCAGCTATAAGCTGTGCCATTGTGTTGTCTTGTCAACCGGTACATTATGGCACAAAACACAAATAAATAGCTGCCCACACACACATCAATGGGATGCATCTTTGCCAGCTATAATTGTTGTGCCATTGTGTTGTCATGTCAACCGGTACATTGTGGCACAGAACACAAATAAATAGCTGCCCACACACACATCAATGGGATGCAGCTTTGCCAGCTTTGCCATTGTGTTATCTTGTCATCCTTGTCATCAATTATGCAACAAAATAATCTCAAAATTACTTGAATAATTGCTCTCATTGCTATAAATATGTTAGGGAACAAATAATTGATAATTCATCAGCAAATACATACCAATTACTTCATATCTTATTTGAAAAAAAGCTAATGGCAGATCACTTCAACGACACAGATGGCGTTCCTACACTTCGGGTGAAAACACTAAATTACGGTTATGAATTCAACACTAAGTGGACACTTGCCAGAGACGAACGTCTAATTGAATTCCTAATCATTGAAAATAATATTCGAGGATGGAATCCAGATGATGGACTGTTACCAGACAACTGAGTGAAAGAAGCCAAGTGTTTACTTAATTGTTGCTTCAAAAATCACCATGCCCTATCTGAAGATGACATCACAACTAGGATTGTCCAACTTCAGAAACAATTCAGGTTCTTCAAAGAACTGGTTCGGACCCCTGGTACTGTTTGGAACGGGAATATAAAAATGGTCTTAGGTGATCATAATGTACGAAAGAAATTTATTCCTGTAAGTTAAACACATTACTATTTCAATTATTAAAAGTAATTTGAATCCTTCATTATTATTCTAACTTGTTGTGATGAATGCAGGATTGTCTAATCAAAACCTATTGCAACGCTTTTGATGAGGAACCCTTGCTCACAAAAATGTAAGTACTATTTGGAGATGTGTTCCCAACTAACCACAGTGGAAGCTCAACGAGTGGAAGTAGCATTGACCATTGCACGTTGGTTTTCCAACACTTCTCTACTTGTGTGGATTGCGTTTGTGTCTTCATTGTATAATGTCTTTATGTTGTTGTAATGATAATGCTCTATTTCTTGGGGAATTTCGTTTATGTTTTCATTATGTAATGTTTTTATGTTGTTGTACCGTCTGCTCTATTGCTTAGGGAATTCCGTTTATATTTTCATTATGTAATGTTTGTATGTTGTTGTACCGTCTGCTCTATTGCTTAGGAAATTCCATTTATGTTTTCATTATGTAATGTTTGTATATTTTTGTACCGTCTGCTCTATTGCTTAGGGAATTCCTTTTATGTTTTTATGTTGTTGTACCGTCTGCTCTATTACTTAGGGAATTCTGTTTATATTTTCATTATATAATTTTTTTTGGATAACTATTGAACGATAGAACACAAATGGAAAGTGAACCACGTTTCTGGCTACAATTAAAATAAATCACACATCATGAAAAATAGTGTGATCCCGTGCCACATTTTTTTTCTTATGCTTTCTACGTAGATCGTGATCATGTCTTTGTGGGGGAGCTGCTGGTTCCTGATTCGGCTCTTCCTCTTCACTGTTGTTACCGCGCTCCATGTGACCCCAAACTTGTTGTGCACGAGCCACAGCTTCAGTGGGAATCGACATCGGAATAGGCGTCGTCTAGAAGTCTGGCCGCGGATATCCCATGTCATGCGGATAATCGGTACGTAGAAGATCGGTGAATGACTGCCCAACATATGCAGGAGTATAAAACTTGGACGTTCCCATTGTAGGAACGTAATCACCCCCCACGTTATACGATGATCCACCAACGGGATCTACATTCAACACAGAAAAAAGATAATTGTTTTAATATTAATCGTAAGAAAGTGACAAATAAGATAATTGTAACGAAACACACAATTACCATGATAGATGACTGATGATGGCCCGGGTGTAACTGGGGATGCCCTGTGCTCATCTGGAGCAGGACGAGATGCACTCCTCCTGGACAGCCCAGATATGCTCTGTCTTTCACTACCGGATGGCATATCCTCATGTAACTCCTCACAAATACGAAGTCGTTGCATTATCTCATCAGCCACTGAATCAACTACAGTGTGTATACGATGATAAGAGTCAAAATCGTCGTCTCTAGCATCGGAAGATACATGGCGGAGTCGCTGACTCCAAGTACCCTACAAAATATAGACGGTTGAACATCAAAACTAAGAAATAATTAAATTCATTATGTCAGAAAAGAGTGAATAAGATTTGTTACAATGGCCTCGTAGATGCCGACGTCCGAGGGCTGGTATCCTCCCTCTGCATGTCTCTCAAGAGGAGTGATGAAACTTTGTGTATTCTGTTGATACCAACTCCGATATCCGCTCGCCGCATCCGCATCTCTCTGAATTAAAGGGCCTTCAATCCTCGTGGACCATCGTACCTCCCATGCCTGGATCCAGGCATGATGATGTACAGTCCACTGACTGTGATGCTCCTGTGCCCGAGAGACAGCGTGCAATGCCTCCACGTCAACATCTATGCTCGCTGGTGTACTATGACGTATGCCGAACTGTCGGGTCACCCGATTGGGAAAATGGTACTCAACAATCGACCAGCAGATCAGTGGGCACTGGCTTAGCCAGTTTTGAGTCAAACATCTTTCCCCCAGAACTTCTATCTCCGGTGGATCCAAATCGTAGGGTTCCCATGTCCACTGCACATTTGAATAATCGTCATCAGTTCGCACCATATTATCAATATAAGCAATATTTACTCATTACTCTACCTCTGACTCGTTTAACCGATCAAGTGACTCCCAAAATATTCGCAGCGTATGTCTAGAGCTCCGAGTATAACTATACTCCGCAATCCACCTGCGATAACATACATGGAAGGTTATTGAAACATAAAATATTACTAATAGTTGTATAACTAGTATTGCCATTTAAAATTATACCTAGCACCATACGGCGGTACGGGCAACGTGACGTCTTCGACTGCATCGTAAATGGTCCGATGAAGATTGAGAGAACTACCCGTGATATGTGGTCTGACAGATGAAATTCGTGACCAAGCCCAAATCTGAAATAAATCCAGGGGACCGCTGATCGTCTTCTTGTCATCTTCCACGGCATTACACATCTTACGATATAAATGTGCAAGCACAGCACTACCCCAGTGATCGAAGATTTCTTAGCGCTCTAAGAATCGTCTCCGCAATAGTACGGAGTCGATTGTAGATGCGGTAAGTTGTCCCGAGTCGTGTCTCTCGAG
>BMAC01000962.1:96211-110748 GCA_014905375.1 Phtheirospermum japonicum | reverse complement strand
CATTCTGAGAACCGTCTTGTAGGCCGTGCGGATGGCCCATAAAGCATCCACGAGCTTTGTTGACCAATCTTTTCGGTTCGGTTGCACGGTCTTCTCGAGAATGTTTTTGATTTGACGATTGCTCATCTCGACTTGACCGGCCGTTTGGGGGTGGTATGGCGTGGATACCTTATGAACGACTCCATAATTTTTCAACACCCTTTCGAGTAGCTTGTTGTTGAAGTGCTTGCTGCCATCACTAATAATCACCCTCGGGACTCTGAATCGACTAAAAATGTTGCTTCGCACAAACTTCACCATGGTGTCGCCATCGTTCCTCCTCGTTGGGATTGCCTCAATCCATTTGGAAACATAATCGACCCCAAACAAAATGTATTCGAACTCATGAGACTTCGGGAAGGGACCCATGAAGTCGATCCCCCACACGTCGAAATCTCGACGGCCAAATTATACGTCATCGGCATCTCGTTCCTTTTCCCTATACTTTCGGTCCTTTGGCATCGATCGCACTTTTGGCAATGGTCATGGGCATCCTTGAAGAGGCTTGGCCAATAAAAACCCGATTGAAGAACCTTGTAGGCGGTCTTTTGCCCACTGAAATGTCCTCCGACTAGGTGATCGTGGCACTTCGTCAAAATTTCCCCTTTTTCCTCGTACGGAATACACCGTCTCAACATTCCATCTTTTCCGATCTTGTACATGTGAGGTTCATCCCAATAATACCCTCGGCACTTGGAGAGAAACCTCCTCTTCTCGTGATGAGATCAGTCCGGGCGGAGTGCTTCGCTAGCGAGGTAGTTGGCTATGTCGGCATACCACGGCGCGGTGGAAATAACAAACAAATTCTCGTGTGCAAGATTTTCTCCAATGAGCCCCCTTTCTCCGGTGGGAACCTCTAAACGAGAGAGATGGTCAGCGATAACGTTCTCGCACCCCTTCCGATCCTTGATCTCCACATCAAACTCTTGAAGCAAGAGTATCCACCGGATTAGCCTCGGCTTCGCTTGCGGCTTATTGAAGAGATGTCGTAACGCCGCGTGGTCACTATGCACAATAACCTTCGAACCAATGATGTAGTCTCGAAACTTTTCAAGCGAGAAAATTACGGCGAGGAGCTCTTTTTCGGTAGTCGTGTAATTCTTTTGGGCATCATTGAGCATGAGACTTGCGTAATAGACGACCCGAAGAAGCTTGTCCACTCTTTGTCCCAAGACGGCTCCCACCGCTTCGTTCGATGCGTCGCACATTATTTCGAACGGGAGAGACCAATCCGGGGCCACCACCACGGGAGCCGAGGTTAAACTTTCCTTTAATGATTTGAACACCAAATGACAAGCATCGTCAAACTCGAACGGGACATCGGCACTAAGCAAATAGCACAAGGGACGGCTAAGCTTTGAGAAATCCATGATGAACCGTCTATAGAACCCCGCGTGACCAAGAAAACTTCGAACTCCCTTCACGTTGATTGGAGGCGGGAGTTTCTCTATCACGTCGACCTTCGCCTTGTTAACTTCGATTCCCTTGGATGACACCACGTGCCCCAAAACTATCCCACTTCTCACCATGAAGTGTCTCTTCTCCCAACTCAAGGTAAGGTTACTTTCGACGCACCTCTCCAATACACTCGCTAAGCGACCAAGACATTCATCGAATGTGGAGCCGTAAATGGAAAAATCGTCCATGAAGACCTCCATATATTTGTGGATCATATCGGAGAATATTGATAGCATACACCGTTGGAAAGTGGCGGGTGCGTTGCATAACCTGAAGGGCATTCGTCAGAACGCGTATGTGCCAAAGGGGCACGTGAACGTCGTTTTGGATTGATCCTCCGGCGAGATGGCAATTTGGTAATAGCCGGATAACCCATCGAGGAAACAATATGAGTGGTGCCCCGCGAGTTTGTCCAATATTTGGTCGATGTATGGTAGGGGTAAGTGATCCTTCTTGGTGGCGGCATTGAGATTTCGGAAATCTATGCACATCTGCCACCCGGTGATTGCGCGAGCCGGCATGAGTTCACCACGGTCGTTCTCAATCACGGTAATTCCACTCTTTTTCGGCACCATGTGTACTGGGTTCACCCACTCACTATCTCCAATCGGGAAAATTAGACCCTCGGCTACGAGCTTTAGGATCTCGCTTTTCACCACTAATTTGGATTCAACCGACGTTGGCATTCTCTTGTTGGTTTCACCCCGTCCTCAAGAACAATGCGATGCATACACGTGGAGGGGCTTATCCCCTTAATGTCGCCAAGGCTCCACCCTATTGCCTTCTTATTCTTTCTTAAGACTTCAACCAATTTCGTTTCTTCATGCTCGGAAAGCTCTGCAAAGATAATCACGGGCTTTGACCCTCCTTCTTCCAAATACACTTACTTAAGATGGCTCGGGAGGGTCTTGAGTTCCGGTTTTGGTGTAGTGGTCGGTTCCGCAATCGCGATATCCAATATCTCTACCACCCCCTCCAATTGAAGCTCTTGCCGCTCGTCGTCCTTGACGACCTCATCCTCAAGTCCCACGAAGGTTTCTTCAACCAACTCGTCTATCGGATCAATCATCGAGCGATCGGCTTGAAATGATGAAGGGGGAACAACTCCCAAATCATGGATCGAAAAATTAACCGTGTCCCCCAAAACCGAAAACAACAACTTTCCATTCTTAACGTCGATCAAGGTGTTTGTAGTCGCCATGAACGGTCGCCCTAGTAGGATTGTGTGATCTCGTCCTTCATTGCTCACCTCCCCGACATCCAAAATGACGAAATCCACGGGAACTATGAGATTTCCCACTTGTACCAACACATCCTCCACTACGCCCTTTGGATATCAGATCGATCGGTCGGCCAATTGCAAGCACATTCTCATCTCCTTGAGATCGCCCAACTCCAATTGTTTAAAGATGGAGTAGGGCATCAAATTGATACCCGCACCGAGGTCTAACATCCCTCGTGTTTCCTTTCCGTTCCCAAGGGTAATCTTGATGCAAAAGCTTCCCGGATCATTCTCTTTTGGTGGGAGAGGATTGCTAAAGACGACACTAGCCGCGTTCGATATACACACCTTCTCGTTATCCTCGAACCTTCGCTTCTTGGACGTCAATTCCTTGAAAAACTTGGCATATGCGGGTACGTTTCGGATTATGTCGAGTAAAGGGAGGTTAGTGTTAACCTTCGATAGCATCTTGTACAACTCGGGAAATTGGTCATCTTGCTTTGTCGATCGAATACGGCTCGGATATGGAATCGGAGGTCGGTACGGTGTTGTGAATTTGTGGAGTCCTCCGGTAGCACTCGAGGTCCCCGTCGCCTCTTCGATTGAGGAAGGCAAAGGTGAGCTAGAAGCGGCTACGGGCTCATTCAAGTCTTGCTTGGTCGGATCTTGTTGGGCGTTAGATGAGGGCGTTGAATCATTGTTAGGAAGAGCGACCTTGTTATCTACTAACTTTCCGCTTCGAAGTAAGGTCACGGCTTGAGCTTGAGCCGGTTGACTTGGTAGCTTATCTTTGTCGCGGGCCCGTTTAAGTTCATTGACATCCGTCGCCACTTGCCCAAGTTGTGTCTCCCAACTTGCGAGCCGTTTTGTCAATTCGGATAGGATAGACTCAATGTTCGGTTGGCGCATTGTTGACTTGTCTTGTGGAGGCGGGTATGGCGCTTGAGAAGGCGGGAATGGTGGTGGTCGTGCATTGAACGGGGCTTGAGTACGTGGTTGTTACATCGGCAACCCAGTGGCATTTGAGCTTGAGACGTGTCACCATATCTAAAGTTAGGATGGTCCCTTCGCACATATTGATTTCCGTGTCGATAGGCTTGGTACCCTTGAACCGAATATGCTTGCTCGTCGTATCCAACTCCCGGGCACAAATTTGCTCCATGACCCGAGATACCACATGCGAGGCATGTCTCCATCGATCCCGAGAATGGTTGAACGAGGGAGGCTACTTGGCTTTCTAGTTCGGCAATCTTACGGGCCCACTCGGGCTCCTCTTTTGTCGAGACCTCTTTCACTTGCTCCTTTCGCTCCAAGATACTCATGCGATGGTCGTCGGCGACCATGTTCACAAATATGTTGTACAACTCCCTCATAGAGCATCCGGATAGATTTCCCCCGGCGGCATTATTCACCATATGCTTGGATGCAAATGTCAACCCATTATGAAAAAAAATGATTCAAGAAATACCCGGTGAACCGATGATGGGGGCACTTGGTGAGATAGCCCTTGAACCGCTCCCACGCCTCGTAGAAGGTCTCGTCACTCGCTTGACGGAATGAGGCGATCTTTGGTCAAAAATCGGCCGTCTTATCTTGAGAATAGTACTCCTCCATAAACCTCTCGGTTACCATATCCCAATTAGTAAGGGAATCGGCCGGTAATGTCATGAGCCAATCAACGGCTTTATCCTTCATTGTGTATGGGAAGCACCTCATTTTAATTTGATCAATGTGGATCCCTTGGCGCGGAAAGCTTGACACCGTGTAGGAAAAGATGCGTAGGAATTGAAGAGCGTCCTCTTGTGGTAGGCCATGAAAATTTGGAAGTCGATTGAGATCAATCGGCCGTAAGTCATACTCGAGAGCTTCGGGACCTAATCGAATGCATGATGAAAAATCGCCCATATATGGCCGTGACACTTCCTTAATACTATTCGTCGGGCCTCCGTCGGGAGTAGCAAACGGGTGGCCACCCACATCTTGTACGGCGTAAGGATTTTTGTTGACGGCGGGCACCCTCGGAAAGTCTTGTGGATGTGGATCTCGAAATCGATGCGCGGGCCCAGTCGGATGTGGCATGCAAGGTGCGTGTAATTGGGGGTCGGCAAAGTGCGGCCCTTGGAATTGTGGCCTCGGAACTTGAAAGTGCGGTTGAAACGGGTACGGGCCATCTACCATCGGGCCTTGGAATTGTGTTCCATGTGTCGACGGGTCCGCGTGTGTCGAAACTTGATGTTGGGGCTCGGGTGTCGGCACACAAGCATGAGGTGGGGAAAACGGGCCTTGAAATCGGGCATTGGAGCTTTGAGGGTCTTGATTTGGAAACCCGTTTCCTCCTTGATCAAGCGGCAACCCTTAAGATGGTTGTGGTCCTTGATGAGGCGGGCCATGAAGTGATGAAGTCGGCCCGGTTGCTATTTGAGGCGGAGGCACCCCTTGGTTGTCTTGAGCGAGCGCGGGCGGCGTCGGGTTCTCGAACGAATTGGTCATCGTTTGCTCCTCTATCACCGTAGGTAAGGATGGGTCGAATGTGTCTTGATTCCTTGAAGTTTGTCTCACCCTCTTGGGATTGGTCAAATATGGAGTCAATTCTCGTCCGAGCGATCGCCTACCTTGCATACACAACACTCAACAAAGGGATTACGGTATCGAGTGTGAAATACTAATCTAGTCTAATCTACTAATTAAGATAACAAGAAGAGTAATTAAGAATACCATTAGCCTTGATCTATCCCCGGCAACGACGCCAAAATTTGATCGAAGAATTCTTAGCACTCTAAGAAATCTTCTCCGCAATAGTACGGAGTCGATTGTGGAGCGGTAAGTTTTCCCGAGTCGTGTCTCTCGAGGATAGATTGGTCGGCATTAAGTGTGTTTAATTAATCTCTTGTTATTCCTAGTTAACAACTCTAATCTAAGAAAGCATTAATCATTGGTTTGGTCTTGAGTTTTAATCACTAAACTTGAATTAAAAATAGGGCTTGAAAGACATCAATTAAGGCAAGGAAAATAGAGTTGAAAACTAGCTTGAAATTAATTAAACTTAATGACTCAAATTAAACCTAATTACCAACCCTAATTAAATTAAATCTACTAACTAAGGAAGCTTGTAAATTTGAAAACTAAAAAGGAGGGAAAGTCAAACTTGAACTCAAAAGAAGTCAAAGCATTTAATAAGTAAAAGTCAAAAGTTATAAAATTGGAAAGCCTACTAACAACTTTCAAGGCTCCCATGTTGGTTTGAACAAAAAGGGCAAAAAGCTTCAACAACAAGCATTAATGGAGTTTTGCTTCAAAAAGAGAGGAAACTTGAGAAATTGGAAAAGGACTTGAAAATGCCAAGAGGAGCACAACACCATCTACAAATTAATTATCAACTCATAGCAATAATAAACAACACAAGAGCACATAATAAGAGGAGAAATTACTACCAAAGTTGCATTCCAATCCAAAAGCTTCAAATGTGGAGTACAATCTTCAAACAAATAGAACAACTCCAACTCAATAGCTTGAATACAAGATTACCACCTAAGAACAAACAACTAGGATACCCACTACAACTAAGCTAACTAAGGATTAAAACTAGGGTTTCAAAGCTAAAAGGGTAATGGAATAGTAAAATGAGCTTGGAGGAGATTGAATGGGGTTCAAAATCAACCAAGGAAGGATAAGGTAGGTGAAGGAAAGTGATAGCCTATTTATACAAAAACGCAGGGGCAAAAACGTCAAAACGGGTCAAAAATCTGCGTGTCAGTCGATCGACAGCTACCAGTCGATCGACTGAAAGCCGTCGATCGACTGGAATGCCCAAAAATCACAAAACACACTGCCCGCCAGTCGATTTCATCACTCCAGTCGATCCTTCAGTCGATCGACTGGCACTCAGTCGATCGACTGGAGTGCAGCCGATCGACTGAAAGGCAGTTCCGGCTCATTTTCTCGTCTCCGCTCTAATCGTCCACCGGTTGTCGCTCCTCGTTCACGCTGTGTTTTTCTTGCTTTGTCGATCGAATCTGAGTCGAGTGGGATGCTCCGAGCGTGCGCGGATCCCGCATGGTTATCCTACGGCCAAAAAATGAAAAAGAGTAAAATTGTATGAAAAACTACTAAAAATCGCACAAAAGTTATAAAAACCTAAAACTAATAAAATCGGCCAAAATGACTCCTAATACACATAAAAGCAAGCAAAACACATGCAAGCGCGACACAAAACGGTAACAAAAATACGCACAAAAACATGCAAATCATCACCTCTCCCACAGGCAGATGAAATGTATGCGTCTCGCGGCACCATCTCCCAACCAGTTCAGTGATCAGATGTCCGTCCAGCTTCGTTATCGTCCCGCAACATGCGACCCCGTAAAATCCCTAGCGATGTAGCACAGACATAACTCGAGGATGAAGACCATTACGCTCGTCCCAGAAAATATAACCAGCTGCCCGCTTCACCGTCAGAACCTCATCTATGCGACCACCTACTACGCTTCTTGATCTATGTAAACTCTGTCGGCTCAAGAGCGATGATGCCATCTGCAAGATAGTTACATAGAAACGAGGATGAAATATTAGACGAATATAAATGTTGTTATTATTATTATTATTCTTATTGTCATTATTATTATTATTATTATTCTTGTTGTTGTTTTTGTTCCATATAAATGAGATAAATATATATTTTTTAACAAGGCAAGTGCATACAATATAAAAGAAATACAACAACAAACCCGAATATTAGTTAGGCTCCAAATTCATACACCAACAATTAAAAATGTTCAAATCAATGCGAATTACAACTTCTAAAAGTGCTAGCGAATTACAACAAATGACTAATGGAATGATCATCGCCATATCTAACATCAATGCCTGGAACCAGAACACCCACCGCCTTGTGAGGAACTAGCCACATCTTGTGCACGGTATCGTTGTCTTGCGCGTACTTGGGCTTGGTCCATTTTGTTGGGGATTCTACTACACCTGAGTCATCCAACTGTTCGCTGCCTCCTCGTGTGTGGATCGTGAACCAATTCAAAACTTGCCTCATTCCAGTCCTCCACATCGGGCAACGGTTCAAATGCCCCAACAGAGTATATGCGTAGGTACGTAGCAGTGCTGTAGTAATCTTGGATGTAAACACGAGGATCCGCTCTAAATTCGGTACACGCCTTTATTGCATAAGAGTACGGAATACCGCTGCTCACCCATCTACCACATGAGCATTCTGCTCTTGACAAGGAAACTCGAAAGATCCGACTACGAGCTCCTCCGCTGACCTTCACAGAGACTTCGTCCGTTTGTGTCGCCCAATTAAAGCCCCTAACATCGTAAGATGACCCTAATTGTTGTCTTTCTCTGAATAGGTTATATATCTTATCAGGCCAAAATTGCTGCATGTTATGGACTCTTGTCGCATCTTTCAAAAAATCATTGAAATTTTGAACACTTCGAAGAAATGTGATTCGGACGATGGTAGTTATTGGGAGCCGTCTAGCACGCTTCATCACTCCATTGATGCACTCGGACATGTTGGTTATGAGGATGCCACACCGTTTTCCGCCATCGTGGGACAATGTCCACTTGCTCTTATCAATGCCATCCAAGTACGCAAATGCATTCGGATCAAGCGCCTTAATCTGCTCCATTATTCTGTGAAAGACTGCAACCCTGGGTTCTACTCCAGCTTTGAAGCACATATCCTTCAATTTCACAGATTTGGCATGCGTGTTGAAGTTAGAAGAGACATGTCGCAAATAAAAAACGTTAGAAGAGAATGCCGGAACTTGTTCTAGTGCACTGAGTAGTCCAGCATTCCGGTCAGATATAAGACAAACCCCTTCTATGTCGCGAACAATATATTTTGCAACCATGTGAAGGAACCAATGCCACGAGCTGTAACTCTCTGAATCAACAACTGCGTACGCTAGAGGCACGACTTGTTGGTTGGCGTCAACTGTAACTGCCATCAGCAACGTGTGCTTGTACTTTCCAACCAAAAAGGTTCCATGAACACTGATCACCTTGCGACAATGTTTAAAAGCCTCGATACATGGTCGAAATGCCCAAAATACAAATCTTAACATGTGCACATCGGGTATGCCAGAAGATTTGTGTCGCCACTCGACCACAGTCCCAGGGTTGTACATCTGCAAGGCCTCCATGTATTTTGGTAAATATTGGACCGACTGCTCCCACGTCCCGTACACATTTTCACGAGCCTGCTGCAAACCTTGCCACGCCTTGTGATACGGCACAAGGTAATCATATTCTTGTTTGACAGCCTGCTGGACATGTAAGGCGCTATATAACGGATCCTGCTCGTCGTGGCTGGTAATGAGCATAACAATCATATTTTTACACAAATTGGGGTGATCTTTACGCGTAAACGATGCGAGACATGTGTGCTCAGAAACCAATCTTGTGATTACCCAAGCACCCTTCCGTTTCCAAAAACTAGCGCGGAGCCACCATCCGCATTCGGATGATTCGTTCATATCTACATGATTCTCACCAAGTGAACTCGACATGCAAACAATTTTCCACATCACAGGATTGCTTTCTACCACTCTATACGAACACTTGGAGACGCGCACAGAGTAATCTTTGACAGCCCACATCAAATGTCTTTTATCTCTAAATATCATGCATATTCTCAACACTCCTTCGTCTTTATTGTAGTACAAGTCCGGTTGAGGGACACCAATAGAATCAATAGGAACGTCTTCGTATACACGATTGAAAAATGGTATGTTCTTGTACAGTGCCGAGCCTCTATCCGGTCGTTTATGGGTTGTAGGGACAAGTTCATTCAAGGTAGGTTTAAAAGGATCTTCATCTGGTACACTACCCCCCAACTGAAAGAATTCCTCGTCAGTTTCATGACCATCATCATCTAGTTCATCTAAACCATTTTCGAAATCGCTTCCTTCATCTGGTCCGAAGCAATCGACGGGGTAGTCCGAAATCACCGGTGGGGGATGATGCTCGGTGGACTCTACATTTGCATATCCACTCTTGTCTCGTAGAATCGATGCATACATGTCATATTCATTGTCAGAAGACATATTCGCCATATGTGCGCTTAACAAATTTAATTATTCACATAATCTTATCACTAATCAATAAATTTGAATTACACAAGCAATTAACAACTACAATTAACATAAACATATAAATTAAAAAAAACATATAAATTCACAAACATGTAAGGCGCACATTTAAATTGACTAAAAAAAATTCCCAAATATATTCTACAAATATAGACATTTAAATTCACAAACATATAAGCTCAATAATTTATCACTAATCAATAAATTTGAATTTCACAAGCAATTAATAACTACAATTAACAAAAATATATAAATTAACAAAAAAATAGAAATTCACATTTAAATTGACTAAAAAAAATTTCCAAACATATTCTAAAAATATTGACATTTATATTCACAAATATATAAACTCAATAATTTCATCACTAATCAATAAATTTAATTTCATAAGCAATTAACAACTAGAATTAACAAAAACATATAAATTAACACAAACATATAAATGTTTAAATTGACAAAAAAATAAAAATTCTCAAACATATTCTAAAAATATTGACATTTATATTCACAAATATATAAACTCAATAATTTTATCACCAATCAATAAATTTAAATTTCACATGCAATTAACAACTACAATTAACAAAATATATAAATTAACAAAAACATATAAATTCACAAAAATATAAATTCACATTAAATTGACTAAAAAAAATTCCCAAACATATTTTAAAAATATTGACATTTAAATTTACAAATATATAAACCCAATTAAAAAAAACAACTAATAACAAATGATTATTAATTAACCTAACAACTAATAACAATTCATTAAAGAAAAATAAACAAATTAAACTTACCTGAAAAATGGGTTGCGTCTCGCCCGCCTGCATTGCTGCTGCGTCTCGCCCTCGCTCGTCTACGTTGCTGCTGCGTCTCGCCCAACTGCCCGCTGCGTTGCTGATGCGTCTGGCCCAAATGCCCGCCTGCCTTGCTGCTGTTTCTGGGAGGGGAGGTAAGCGTAGGTTAGGGTTTTAAGGGCCGATTTTGTTTTTTTTTTGCAAAAAAGTCCTGGGACGCCATTCCCAAAGGCGTCCCGACCCCGGCTTTTTTTTTTTTACAAATTCTACCGGGACGCTATTGCCAAAAGCGTCCCGACCCCCTGTGTATTTTTTTTTTCATTTCGACCCCAAAAACTTAAGGAGCACATATTTTAGTGCGGGACGCTTTTGCGAATAGCGTCCCGGTGGGCGGCACGCTCCTGGGAATAGCGTCCCGCCCGATTTTTTTAAATTATTTTGAAAATAACATATTTTTTTAATTCTTATTTAAAATTATATTATTTATTTAATTAAACCTTTATTTTCTTTCTTAAAAAAAGTTATTCTCCTTCCGAAATTCTTAAAGCAATTGTTGTCCCACAAAAATGTGATTTTTTTATTCATTTTGTAATTAAGAATAACTTGATTTAGTGAAGGGGACAGTCGCCGCCACACACGACGACAATTATGACGGACATCGATGATGGTTCTGGACTTGGACAACTATTTAAGCGGCTGTATTGAGGGTTTCAGGGTTTTAGTTTGACATCACCGACGGGTTATGGCAGCGACTAGTGCACGGCTTGGGCTCCTAGTTAAGTCCGGTTGTCTCGTAATTTCTATGTTAGGGCTTTTTCTGATTTCTTTCATTCAAGTAATTTCTTTTTTAATTTTTATTTTTATTTTTGGGGTATTCAATGTTTTATTTTTTGGCAGGTAATTTTTTTTGGATGTGGATGCACTTTTTATTTCTTAGTCAGAATGCATCGAGGCGAAACAGTGCCAAGGGATGGGTTGCATCGGCTACCAGTGCTTTTGATGCTACAAAAGAAATAATGGAGACCCTTAGAAGCAGACACACCCATATGGCTAGTGAACTTGAGGTAGTTTATTTGGTTTTCTTTGCAGATTCTACTCATTGAAATTGGCTCAAGGTTTGTCACATTACCCGAGGAGAGACTAGTTAACGCCCTGCTTCATCGCAGTTACAATTACCCAATTGTAATTTACCGCAGAAGTTCCCCAGTCTTCAAGAAAGAACATTTTGTATTTGCATTGCAGAGCCTGCTTCTCAAAGATGTTGTGAACAAGCATGTTTAATTTCTTTTTTTATTTAAGTAATTTCTTTTTCCCTTTTATTTTTGGGGTTTAATATCTAATGTGTTATTTTTGGGCAGGTGAAAGTTTTGTATGTGGGTGCACTCTTTATTTCTTAGGCTTTTGCTTGAAGTATAATAAGACAACTTCGAGTGCCACCCTCCCCCCACCCACAGTGTTACTTATTGTGGACTATAATAACGATACTTATATTATTGTTATTATTATTATTATTGTTGTTATTGTTGTTGTTTTTTGGAATCCAAGACTCTACTTAATGTCTGCAACATAGTTTGATGAACCCATTCCTTGTAGAAATGGATAACAAAGATAATTTGGTGATAAGATTTAGAAAAGTTAACTTTCATTGCATTGTATCACTTTTATTTTGTTATCATGAAACACATGTTTTGTGGCCTTGAAATCCTTCGTTGGTATACATTTTCCATCTTCCTTATTGCTAGTTATAGTATTTGTTTGTTTAGACTATTTTCTTGTTGTTCTAACTAAAAGTATATGTGCGATTTTCATTATCTTCTAAGGTATACGAAGGCATTGTAGGTCATCAAGAGGCATTGTAGGTCATCAAGAAGATTCACAAGGATTAGACATATGATATAAAGGCATTTAAGCTGAAATTGGAGCATGATGCTGAAAGATTCTGTTAGCTTTTAACAATAGTGAGATATGCTGGGATATGTCAAGTAATATTGACAATGGATTTACTAGTTGGATTTTAAGTTTACTATTGGTTTATTTGTGGATAATCATGAGAACATTCACGATAAAGTAACACGGTTATATTAGTTTCGACTTTGGCTACATTGTGTTCAACCTTAAAATAGCTGGATTTTAAGTGTGTTAATGATGCATGGTACTTTATTTTTCTATAAATGTAATCGAAAGACTTTATGTTGATTTTTTTGTTTATTTCAAGGGTCCTTTTGTATTTTCAAAATGTTTCATTTATATAAAACTAATATGATGTTGATTTGTTGTTTATATTAAATTGACTAAGATTTGCATATTTTATAGGGGTGTTGAACCGGTTACGGTTAACCGATTAACCGCCGATTTTTAACTGGTTGACCAGTTACAGTTAATCGTTGACCGGCAGTCACGGTTAAAACTGTAACCGTCAACCGTTTCCCGGCGGTTAGGTTACGGTTAACCAAACTATTAACCTTAACCGCCGCGCTTAACCGAGTTTTTTTTAAAAAAAAGGTGACCAGTCGATCGACTGGTCTGTGGATTAGCCGTTGAAAATCAACGATTGAGATCAACTAGCCGTTGATGATCGGCTCAATTCAAAAGAAAATAGCCGTTGGGAGGTTTAACCGCGGTTAACCGGTTTAACCGCCAGTTTACAACGGCCTTTTTAATTTTTTTTTCTTATTTTTTTTTTGCAGATCTTGACACCTATAAATACCCCACTCTCCAACTCCAATCCTCACACCAATTCATCTACTATTCTTCTTCTTCTCTTATATTTTCAAGCTTAAAGAAGTCGAGTTTCTAATTTGTGCAAAAGATAATATTATCAATAATATTCTTATTCTTCCTTCGTAATCGTGTTTTACTTAATTATCTTTTATAATATCACCATGGCAAGCTTTTCCCGTAATATCGATACCAACACTCCAACCTCTTCTAGTCGAGGTCGAGGTCGAGGATCTCGACGAGAATCTTCGGCCGTCGCCGGAGATTATGTTCCCGATGAGATGAAGGCGGAAGAAGTTGAGAACCTATATAATCAAATCAACTTTGACTCGCAACAAACCAATTTTGAAGAGGAATTACCGAGCTCCGATGAAGAAGAAGTGGCCGTCAATTTGGATGAAGATGAGGAGGAAGCGACGGGTGATATGCCACCGCCTCAATCAAAACCGAGGGAATTTGTTTCCCCCATCTTCCGATTGCATTTCACAAAAAAGACGATCAACGGCGAATCTCGAGCACAATGCAATTATTGCAATTCTCATTACACCTTCGGTTGTAAAAATAATAAAGGTTACGGGTCGCTCAAATACCACATGGAGAAGAAGCATCCTGACAAATACGGCGCTGGTAGTTCTCAAACACAACTAAACTTCTCATCTTCATCTACCGCTACGAGTTCTTCTACTTTATTTCAATATACCTAAAGTAATCATAGAAGTCTCTTGAAAAATTTATTTCCGTTTTGAGTCTTCCTTTTAATCATGCGCATAGTAGTCATTATGAAGATTATACTAGGGGTGCATTTAATCCATGTAACCAAAGGATTTCACGAAATAAATTAACTCATGATATTGAAAAAATGGCTGGTGAGTATAAATTGAATTTGATTTCAATATTTGATAGTTTGCCTCATAGTGTCTCTATATGTTCGGATATTTGGTCGGATTCTTTTAAAAATCATAATTATATGGGAATTACTTGCCATTGGATTGATAATTCTTGGACTTTGCAAAAAAATTTAATTGCATATAGAAAGTTCGATAGCCAACATACGGCGGTGAATATTCCAAAAAAAAATCTCCACTGTTTTGTCCGAGTATCATTTAACTAATAATTTTTTTTCAATTTCATTTGATAATGCCGCCGTTAATACGGCTAGTTTAGATTTGTTAAAAATTACTTGTCAACCCGCTATTG